>JABCMJ010030167.1:0-10378 GCA_014822125.1 Arbutus unedo | reverse complement strand
TAAATACCACCGAACTTACATCCATCAAGCGATGTGAGACCCTTGGCCACCCATCCGGACGTTCCACTGAGACTCTATCTCTCGGACGCCGGCAAAATTCGAGGCTCTAGCTATGGAGAAGGAGAAGGAGAAGGAGGATTATATCAATGATTTGATCAGGTTTTCCCAAGGGAGATGCTACTATAGGAGGATTAGAAAGTCTTGGAAGGGAGCGTATTGTAAGAACCCGTCATATTTTAATATTTAAAAATATTTTACGGTGAATAAAATGGATATCGATATGGGTTGGACAAGATGAATAATGATTTGGATGAGTTTTGATGAAGAGGAGAAGGGTAAATAAAATATAAAAAAATTAAAAATTAAAAATTTTTGGTCAGAGGGCCTTCTGTGACCAGTCATGCGATTTGTCTATTTTTCTGTGACCAGTCAGGCGGGTAGCATATTTTTTGTCAGTAGGCTTCCGTGACCAATCACCGATTTGCCCCTTTTCTGTAACCAGTCACATGGGTGGACGCGCAGATTTAAAAGTGACGATCCAAACTTTTTAAACACAACCAATACATCCCCCAATCAGATTTTTCCCCCATCTCTCTCTAAGAAACCCACATCTTTCATGCCCCCCACCCCAATATACTTGATTAAATCTCCATATCTCTCAAATTTCTTCAAGAACCCTTCATTGTCTTTTGATTTCTAGCACTTGAAGGTGTGTTCTTGCTTGGAGAGGGCTTATTTGGGCTTCCTTCCGCCATTGAAGCTAGGGTTTCATCATTTAAGTTTAAACCTTCAATTTTCTTCTTGAAGTAGGAATTTTCTTACTTCTCTTACATGTTTATGGTTTATTATTGGTATATTGTGCATTTACCCTTTATGTCAAGGGCTTGAGCATGTTCGGGTGTGTGGGTTTTTTTTTTTACTTGAAGTGTTCATCTTCATGGAATAGATACTATGTTTGTTACTTGAAAACGTTGAAATATGATATCCTTGATAGAGGCGAGGCATATTACCGTTTGGTTCTAATTTACGGTTGTTACATTGAAACAATGGAAGTAACTTACGGACCTTGTTGTATGTGAACACAATGACCAACGTGGTATGTGAACTAGACTCTCCGATGGGATGGCTAGGAATATTGTGGACTAAACTCCTCAATAGGAAGGCTAAGAATATTGTGAACTAGACTCCCCAGTGGAAAGGCTAGGAACGTACGAACTAGACTTCTCGACAGAGATGCTAGAAATGTTGTGAACTAGACTCCCCGACGAGATGGCTAGGAAATGGGACTAGGATTCTACGGAAATGCTAGGCATAAAATATCGTTATTGTGGATTCAAATGTGTTACTTGATGATGACGAAAACAATTATGTGAGACGAGCCTCTGATGAGTAGGTTTCAATTCGAAAATAAATCGATTGTAATTTAACGCATCTTATCATAATACATTAAAGTTAAGTATTGTTGTTTACCTTCTATGCCATGACATTTCATTTTCACGTAAGATCTGCATAGAATTTCTCTACTGGGCTCTTGGGCTCAACCCTTATTTGTTTTCAGGTCCAGTCCTTGATATTTAGCTCGGAGTTGGCATGGAGTGCTTGGAGTTGTGCATGACATTCTATGAGTCGTATCCGTGGAGTTATTTGACATCTTTTTATCTATTTTTGAAAAGGATGTATCATAACTCTAGTTGATTTGAATGTCTTAACTCAAATGTGATAGTCTTAATTCAACTCTTGTAATATTGTAAGAACTTAACTTTTGTTAAAATGGGACTTTTGGGCTTTTGGTGAGAACGATGAATATATATGCAATTCATTTTATATTATTGTTATGTTAAAATTGATGATGTGACACGTATTGTTCCAATTTAAGCATTTCAATCGAGGACTACAAACACACTTAAGTATAAAGATTCAAACTTATCTATATCAGAAAACGTCTAATATACGTGTAACATTTACTATTTTGTGGCCTTCACCACCACTGTCGCCACCTTCGACCACCATTGCCGCCACCACCGTGCCACCACCACCACCAGCTCTAACCACCACCATCACCTCCGACCATCACCACTACCACTACCCCACCATCGCCACTGACACCATCTCCGACCACCACTGCCAACACCACCTCCGACCACCTTTAACGCCTCGAAAATTTGGAAACGTTAAATAAAATATTTAACATCAAAAGACTAACTTATTCATTAATAAAATAAGTTTTGATTACAACCAAAATGAAAATACATTAATACTGGAATAAAATAGATTTCGACATAAGTTAGGTGAACTATGGTGCTATGATGCCCTTCGCGGAAGTGCTATCATCGGTGGCTGGGTAAGAAGGCTCGGCCACGTCATCAACAACACCTGACATGAAATGTCAGAGGCAAAGAAATTGTACCAAATGAGCGATAAAGCTCAGTAATAAAAAATTTACCTGTAATCTAATTTATACCACAGAACGAATCATGCATGAACAAGTCATGAATAATGATAATGAATAAACAAAAACAATAATAATAGTAAATAATCAGAGTACGAAGTGCATAATGAAAGTCTCAAGTTTACTTTTTACAGTTCTCTCTAGATCTTGACACGTGTCTAACTATGACTCATAAATGTCCAGAGTTTATTTCAAAATTCCAAGTTCGAGTCGACACCAACGTTGCCCATAAGTCAAATCCATTTAAATAGTGTCATGATGTACCCGACCGATATGGTCCCAACCCCTAAGTTAAACCTCGTATCCGACACATACGTACCCAAATATCAGCTCCCATATCCCATGCTCCCAGTCATTATGCTCCTGGGCATTATGCCTCCCATGTGTCGTGCCTTGATAAAAATTCTAACTCCATCATCACCTATGGTTTTATTTTCAAAAGACACGACATGGCTAAAGAACATAACCAACTTATGACATAACGTGGCTAAATACATGAGACGTGATCGACTCGACTCCAAGACGTAGCCCGGTGGTACCAGACATAATTCGGCTAAATTCATATCTCTGCTAAAGACATCCTAACATAATCTCCCCCTGAAGTAATATCATATCTTTTTGACACATCTAAGTATTTTTCTCAAAATCTCATTTATCGTTCAAAACACATGAGGTACAACTATACTCAATGTGACGTGTACTTAGACCTTCATTACTAAGTTAACACATACTCGAACAACAACTCGAAGGGTTAAAATGTCATAAGAACAATATGCTTGAATAACAATTAGGATGATCATGGTAGCATGAGAATACATGGTTCATGATTTCAAATGAAATATAAAAGGTATGTAAGCATAAACATGAATTATAATATGATTATGAGAAACAACATAGCATAGGAAGTAAAGTATAAGTCATCAAGCATAAATCGTAAGTCATTAAGCATAAAGCATAAAAGCATAAGTCAACCGGTAGGATTAATAATAGTCATTCAGTTGGTTCAATATAAGTCGTCCGAATGGATCAATATAGGTCATCCGGATGGATTGCCCTAAAGCAGATAATTGAATATGATATCGAAATTGAAAAAGTCTAAGTCTATATTTTGGTATTGACAATATGGTTAGTAGGAATATATCTTTGTTTAAAAGTTCATTTGATCTTATGTTTGCATTAAGCTGAAAATTTTAATTGCTGAAAAAATAACTAAGTATGAAAAAAATGAATTTTTGAAATTTCAAATCAATGAATAAAAAGTGGCAGTAATGGTTCATTGAATTTTTCTAATAACAATAGTATACTTATTTGTCTCAAATGGATAAAGTTAGGATAAGTTACAAGTCATTCTTTCGGAAAAAAAGACATAGTTTTTTATTTTTGTACTAAAATGGGGAGAAGAAGATTTTGAAATAATTGGAATTTAAAAATTCTATTAATGCCATTGTTTCCAAATGAGGGATACTTCCTTATTTTTATTTCCTAAAGTTAAGTAAAGACTAATATTTATAATCTTTATATTTTCTTTTCTTTTCTTTACTTTAAAGATTATAAATGTTAGTCTTTACGTAATTTTATGGAATAAAAATAAGATGTCAGTGAAAAAAATAGTAACCAATCTGGATGAAAAAATCAGTAAAATTCAGTTTGCAAAGTCATTAGGATAGTTCAGGAATGACCATCTGGTTACAGAAAGTAAAGCATATTCCAGATGGACCAAAAATGGTCATTCGGTTGGACTAAAAATTTCACAATATAACATAAATGAGTTTGATTTTCATGGTTTTGTGAAACTTAAATCTATGGTCTACGACATAAATTGAGGTAAAGGGAGAGTTCCATTACCTTGAATAAGGGTAAAGGAAGCTTGAATTGAAAGAATTTGACTTCAAATAGATGAATTGACTTCAATTACAATCTTTTCTTCTTCTTCTTCTTCTTCTTCTTCTTCTTCTTCTTCTTCTCCTCTCTATTGTAAAATGACATTCCTCACTCTCCTCTCACTAACCAATTTCGAATTTGAGATTTTGATGACATTCAAGAGGAAGAGGGTCATATTTATAGGAGAAATGTGTAATGTGAGAGTGGCCATAAAATTCCTGATTTGTCAAAAATCATGTGAGGTGTCATGGAGGTTTAGAATCAAACCATGGATGACAAGAGGTTTGGAGGAGGAAGAAGGAAGTTTGGAATGAAAAATCAGGTTCCATGGATGTTTGAGGAAGAGTGGTGAGCAAGGGGTAAACTCCACTGGTGAAGAGGAAGATCTCCAAGCTTTTCTTCCATGTGCAAGTGATCAGTTAGGAAGATTTTTACCATGTGCATAAACTGAACTCAGATTTTCTGAGATATAACGTATAAGAAGATGAAAAAGAAAAAATAATCCAATGTGGAGAAAAACAAGATAAGAGGATGTTCTCATGGGTCATGGGTCAAGGCAAATGGGTTATGGATTTGAGTTTAGATTATGGGTTTGAACCATAGAGATTAAGCCAAGAACTTAGATGGGTTAGAAGGGGTTTGAGTTAGGCTCACTAGGCGCGCGCACACACACAT
The DNA here is from genome assembly GCA_014822125.1 of Arbutus unedo. Classification (NCBI taxonomy): domain Eukaryota; kingdom Viridiplantae; phylum Streptophyta; class Magnoliopsida; order Ericales; family Ericaceae; genus Arbutus; species Arbutus unedo. The sequence continues at coordinate 5,373 of JABCMJ010030167.1, read as the reverse complement.
CCAAAAATCAAAATATGTATAATCAAACCCAAATGTAAAATGCATTAAATATTAAATTATTAAATAAAAAATATTCTGAAATTGAATTAAATTTATTAAAAAAATTATTTTCAAAATCCGGGTCTTTACAATCTATTTCCCTTAATAAATTTCGTTCTCGAAATTATATAGTAAGAGTTTCAAAAAGATAGGGGTGGTTGGCGTGCATACGTTCCTCTAGCTCCCAAGTGGATTCCTCGATGTTCCAGTGTCGCTAAAGAACAGGGACAAGTTTGATAGTCTTCCTTCGTAGAATTTTCTCTCCATGATCCAGGATCCGCACCAGTTGTTCCTCATAAGTCCTGTCTGCATCAACGGTGACTTCCTTCCAATCTAGGATGTGAGTCGAGTGAGCTAAGTATTTCTCGAGTATAGATACACAAATTTTTTCGCACACAGATTCAGACATAATTGTATCTAGAATCGTTAGATGCACGTGAAATTCTCATTATTTTGTAGACGTCATATGCATCCAACAAATCCGAACACAGTTGTGTCAGGACTTGTGCACGAAATTATGTGCACAAACTTTTTCATTAAAATAAGAATTAAAAAAGTCTTGTCCTAATAAAATAAAGGTATTGCTAATTACCGCCTAATGATTGATGGATAACATACAAAAGAATTAGACAAAAGTCTAGTGGGTGGATGATATTTAAATTTCATATTAAAAATTAAAAAATACTAATCACCGCCCATTAAATAATGAATAATATATAAAAAAGTATATCGGTATTCGTAAATTGTCTATTACTATCTATAAATATAAATTGATATTCGTAAAATATGTATTGATATTCATATTTGTTTGACATTATGTATATGTTATCTACCGTCTAATGTGCAACAGTTAGCAAGACCCTTAAAAAATTAACTCCATTTTCATTCACTCTCGATTGACCAAATTTTATTCACCCTCGCATGAGACCATTTCAACAATTCGAAACACACAACCTCCATATGCAGTTTTGAAGACAAATATATCCAGAATCAATCGATATACAAGAAGTTTTAACATAACACGAACCCACGTGCAACGGATTCTGAACATATCTGTATTTGAATTTGTGTATAAAATTCTTAGAGGCCTAACTTGCTTAATCTTCTCTATTCTTTTTTTTTTTTTGCATTTGTTATTTTTGTCTTAAATTTTTGTAAATTATTAGTCCGTTTCGACGAAAGGAATCTAGAAAAATACAAAATTTTGTCCCAAAATTTAAAAAAAAATTATTAAAGAAGATAAATAAGTACAAACAGACTATGTTTTTAGATTATTTGTATTTTCTAAATTTTTTTGAAATTTAGTTTATTATTTATAACTTCTCTAAAATTTTTTGTCGAGACGAACTAAAAATTCTCAAAAAATTAACGACTAATATACAAAAATTATAAAATAATTCAAATAATAACAAAAAAATAATCTAATCCAAAAATCAAGCCAAATACAGCATAACAATTTACGAAAAAGAACGAAAGGGGAGAAAACGAAGAAAGAGGTTTGACTCCACATCGATAATGGAAACCATGTCAGAACGCACCGGTAATAGAAAAAACAATAAAAAAATTTGTTCTGTTTTAATTATTTGATTATTATTTTATTTTTATTTGAAAATTTTTTATATTTTTTTATGTTTATTTAATTTTTTATAAATTATTGGTTCATCTCGACTAGAACTTTCAAAAAAGTTATAAATCATCGATCAAATTTAAAAAAAATTAAAAAAGAGAAAAATAATCTAAAAACAGAGTTTTTTGATTTATTCGTCGTCTTTAGTAAATTTCTTTAGTTTTTTGATATAATTTTATACTTTTTAAATTTTTCTCATCGAGACGGGTCAATAATCCACAAAAAATTGAGACCAAAACAACAAATACAAAATTTAAATAAAGACAAAACTGAATTATGAATAATCAAATTAAGGCAAATGGAGCCTCAGTCTACTTACACATTCTTTTGGCTTACATTCTCATACACTTTCTCTCTCTCTATATATATATATATATGTATGTATATATGAGATTTTGAATTTTGAATTTCTTTTGATGATTAAGTGGGTGAAATCTACATGCGATGTGAGAAGGTGTAAGCAAAAAATAATATGTATGTAAATTTATCTTCGTAACTGTAACATTGGCAGGTTTTCACACGGCAGTGTTCCCCGTTTCCTACTTTTTTCCCCAATCTGTTGGTGACTGGTGCGTGAACCTCTGGAGCATATTTTCATCTTTCATCCTTTTTGTATCTGTTGTTCTATAAAAAAAACCCAGCATACGGATCCTAAAGAAGTCAAATAAGCATCTCAATTTCTCACTCCAAAACTTCAGAAAAAATGGTGAACGTTCTTCCCCTCATGGGGGCTCAAGGTGAAGGAGGGATGAGCCAACTGGGGTTGGGGATGGCCATCGCCGCCTCCATGGTGGTCCTAACCATGTTCCAACAATTCATCCTCAACCACTTCGGCGGCTACCTCGAACGATGCATCCGAAAACTTGTATCCTCAATGGACCCTTACGTCCAGATCAAATTCCCCGAAGATTCCTCAGACCGTGGCGGACCCAAAAACTACGAGTCTTACGCCGCCATCGAGACCTACCTCAGCGCCAGATGCTCCGACCAAGCCCCCCGGCTCAAGGCCAATTCCGTCAGAGATATTAAAACTCCGGTACTCTGTGTCGATGACGGCGAGGGGGTTTCCGATACGTTTAACGGGATCACTGTTTCGTGGCATCTCGGCAAAGATAAAGACTCCGGTACTGATGCTTTCCACCGCTCAAAGAAGTGCAGGTATTATATATCGTGCTATTTACATATCATGTGCTCTGTTTATTTCAGACAAAAATCAGTTGATCGGACCCTTGTTTTAGTTTCTGATTAACAAATCATTGTAAAATTATGGGAAAAAAACAGGTACTATGTCCTGACCTTTCGGAAAATGAACCGGAAAAAAGTGGTGGGGGAGTATTTGAGGCATGTGATGGAAGAGGGAAAGGCGGAGGCGGCGAAGAACCGGCAGCTGAAGCTCTATTCCAATAGTAGTGACAATGGAGCCTACTGGAACTTCATAAAGGATTTCGAACATCCGGCGAAATTCGAGACTCTAGCCATGGAGGAGAAGAAGAAGAAGGACATTATCGATGATTTGACCAGCTTTTCACAAGGGAAAGACTACTACAGGAGCATCGGAAAGCCTTGGAAAAGGGGGTGGGTATTTTTGCTATTTAAGCATTTCAATTTTTTTTAACCGAAAAGTCTGTCTAAGCAATCTTTTATGCACAAATTCAAACAGTAAAATTCGTCTCACCTGTGTATCACGTCGGAGACCTGAGCTCCACCCGAAGAGTAAGAGTGCGGCATAGATTAACTAACCCGAAGAAGATATAGTTCACACAAATATTTTTATGCTAATAGTAAGTTTTGTAATTAGTGAGAAAGAAAAAATAGAAGATTTTCTCCAGAGGGAGAAAAATAGAAGATATTTTGTGCACATTATTTAAATTTGACAATACTATAAATATAATTTTAAAACATAGATTTCGAATACAAATATATCCAAACCATTTGATATATATTAGATCTTTTATGATAATGAATGGGTCGAACTATTTTGAACAATTCGTATCCAGAAATATATTTTAAAAGTGTCCGTAAGTTTGTTGATTTAAATTTTTCTAAACTCTCTCTCTTCCTCTATATACTTTCTAGTTCGATATTTTTTTTAAAAAAAAATTTAAAAATACAAATTCTTCGTTTACACCTGTGTCACGAATTACTCTCTTTTTCTTTCACAATTTCCAAATAAACCTTAAATTCATTACTTTTTGTTAGTGGCTTTCTAAAGACTGTACGACTAAAGATCAATCGACTTGCAATATATTACTTATTTATTAGAAAAGGGTATTGATTGTTGATGAAAGCGAGCAAAGGTATTGGTAAGTGAGGTTCGTTTAAAATAGAAAATTCTCATAAAATAGATATAATCTTTGAATATTTTAATAAATTTATTTCACAAAATATTGTCTTATTTTATAAAAGATATGTCTCGTTCTACAAAGTTATGTATACCATAAATAGATGACTAACAGTTATAAATTCTAGATCCATTTCTTATTGATAATATTCCTAACTTTTTAATAATTTCAAATAACATTTGTGTCTTTTAGCGATTTCACAAGTTATAATTTACTTACTCTAATTTATTGTACTTACAAGTGTTATATATCTTACTCATTTGGGGTCACATCTGGTTATTATCTCTATAGTTTTGAGAATTAATCGACAATAAATTAAATATACCTAAAATCGGCTCGACACCTCGTTTATAAAAAAAATTGACATGTATCTTTGCTCCGGTCATTTATTTCAAGTGATTATAATTCTCCATTCTGATGGTTTTCAAAATATTTAGAGTTTTCTTCTGTTTGTGTGTGCATTACTTACAATAATTTAATTTTTCAATAATTACCAACAGTTATCTCCTGTACGGCCCTCCGGGCACCGGAAAATCCACGATGATTGCAGCGATGGCAAATCTGCTAAGCTACGACGTCTACGACCTCGAATTGACGGCGGTTTCAAACAACGAATCCCTAAAACGGCTCCTAAACCGCACCCCTTCCAATTCGATTCTCGTGATCGAAGACATCGATTGCGCAAGCGAAGTTACTAACCAAAGGGAGATGAAGAAACAGGGCGACGACGATGATAAGCCAAAAAAGAAATCCAAGGAGAGAGTAACATTATCTGGACTTCTGAATTGCCTCGACGGACTTTTTTCGGCGAACGACGGGGGCAGGCTGATGGTGTTCACGACGAACCATGTGGATGCCCTCGACTCGGCGTTGGTTCGAAGGGGGAGAATGGACAAACATATTGAGATGTCGTTTTGTGGGTTCGAAGCTTTCAGGATTTTGGCGAAGAATTATCTAGGGATCGAGGAGCATGAATTGTTCAGAAAAATCGAAGGGTTGTTGAAGGAGACGAGTATCACTCCAGCAGATGTGGCGGAGAATTTGATTCGGAGGAACGAGGGCGAGGGTGGCGGCGTTGAGGATTGCTTGAAGAAATTGATTCAAGCGCTGGTGGAGAAGGTGGGTAAGGAAAATGGGGATTGTCATCCGCAGAAAAATCTAATTAAGGGGACTGAGGCTAGGGATTGTGGTCGTGAGGATCTTCTGAAGAAATTGAGTCGATTGCTGAAGAAGAGGAAAATAGGGAAGGCAAAGGAAAATAGGGAAGGCAAGTGTTTAGGTCAAGATAGCAAAAAATAAAAAAAATTTAAAGAAAAGTGATTTGTGTTCTGTTTGGATTGATCAAATTTGTTCTTAAAGTGATTT
>JABCMJ010030165.1:0-14826 GCA_014822125.1 Arbutus unedo | reverse complement strand
ATTCCTTATGTCACTTGATGTAGTTTATGATATTTTTTTTATGTACAATATGCGTAACTAAAATACTATGACAATTAGTAATCTTGATATTTTTTTGGATGTAAAAAAATGGAAAGACAAGAAATGTTACCTGAATGTGACGAAGATGATATTGAAACTCTTTCGGGAATTAATTGTGAGGATTTTTCCCAGGAGAAAAATTCAAGTTTGGAGAAGGTAAGCGAACCTAAGGTTGGAATGTTTTTAATTCATAAGATGAAGCTCGTGAATACTATGTTAGTTATGCTAGAGGACAAGCTTCTGGTATGATTACAACAACCTCTAAAAAGCGGGAGGACGAATAAAAGATGAATATAACTGATTGTTGTCACACGGGTGAAAAGGCAAGGATAAAGGCACTCAATCCACTTAAATCCCATCCAATAACAAAAACAAAATGTAAAGCATCAATAAATGTTTCTTTGCAAAACAACAAAAAATGGATGTTGAATACAATTGAACTCAATCATAGTCATGAAATGTGCCCGATGAAAGCTAGATATCTGAAGTTCAATCGCATTATTTCACCACATGCTAGAAGGGCATTGGAATTAAGTGCTTAGCGGGAATTAATAAGGATGAATAAGACTATTAACTCATGTTTGATGGAGGCCAGTGGGCACAAGAATCTAAATTGGTTAGAAAAGGACAAGGGTAGAGCCGCTATAAGGCAAGTGGGGTCACTTGAACCCACTCAATTTTTTAAAATTATTATTATTGTTATAAGTTTAAAAATTAATTAGTGAATTTGACCCCACTAAAATAATGATATTATCCCAAGTATAAAAATTGTTCCAAGCATTTCACTTAAGGTATAAAAATTGCCCCATATATTTCACCTATTATATAAAACTGCAGCAAACGTTTCATCAAAATAAAACAAAATAAGTATTCTTACTATGCAAGTTGCGCAAAAAAAATTGTATTACATTTGAATAAAAATTAACTAATAAATAATATTTTACGCATCCATAATTAAAAGGACATCTTAATTTTTTCTTAACAAATTACCCTTTCCTATATCTTTTCAAAAATAAAAAAAGTCATTCTGTGTTATTTTAAATTATTATGTAGCTAAGACTTCATATTTATCTATTAATAGAAACAAATTGTTATGTGATTTTAGTGATCTTAATCTGCCCCTGAAAAAGGATGCAAGAAATTATATGGATCAAGTGAGATGCTTAAAACTCAAGGAAGGTGGTGATGAGGCAATGTATAAGTATTTCATTTATTAAAACAAAAGCGAATAATGAAAACTTTTTTTTATGCCATGGATCTAGATGAAAAAATCGGTTATGTAACGTTTTTTCGATCAATGCGAGGTGTAGAGAGGCATTCAAAGAATTTAGTGATGTGGTCACATTTGACACCACTTACTTGGTTAACGAGTATGATATGCCTTTCACTCTATTTGTAGGCGTAAATTAATCATCATGCTCAGTTAATCTTATTGGGATGTACGTGGTTTGATATTACGAGAAGAGTACAACTTCATTTGTATGATTATTGGAGACATGGGTTGCTTTTCATGCATGATTGTTCTCCTAATGCAAAATGCAATAAGATCGTGTTTTCAAATGCTTGATATCGGTGGTGCTTGTGGCATATCATGAAAAGGTTCCTAAAAAGTTAAAGGGGTACAAAGCAGTGGTTGGTATAGTGGTGGTCGGAGGCGGTGGAGCAGTGATTGGTACAGTGGTGATGGGTGACGGTGGTGGTTAGTGATAGTGGCGGTGATCGACAATGTAGTGGTTAGTGACTGTGGTGGTTAATGACAATGGTGGTTGGTGGCGGTGGTTAGCAATATTGTGGTGATGGGTGGATGTGATGGTTAGTGGCGGTAGTCGGCAGTGTGGTGGTTAGTAGTGACGGTCGGTAGTGTGGTGGTGGCGGGTGGTGGTTAGTGACGATGGTGGTTAGTAGGAGTGGCGGGTGACAATGGTGGTTAGTGTGATGGCGGGTGACAGTGGTGGTCATATTACGAGAAGAGTACAACTTCATTCGTATTGTTATTGGAGACGTGGGTTGCTTGCATGCATGATTGTTCTCCTAATACAAATTGCAATAAATATCGTGTTTTCAAATGGGAATCAAGAGAAACCAAGCCAACCATCATTGGGAAACATGAGAAATCGATTCAATAACTATAGTTTGTTTTTGAAGGCCTTGTTCAGACAGTTGCCCATGCATGGGACGAAAAAGCTCAATGAGTCACAAAACATGCAATGTACTTATCTATACTATTATAAAAAGAACACTATTTTTTGGTATGAATTCTTTTTTGAGGTCGGTTCACTTTGTTTTAAAAAAAAATTCCATTATAATCTTGCTTGCATCTTAATAATTTAAGGATATTTATGTTAAACAACTATTCTAAAAAAGGTGCCAAAAAAACTATTCCAAAAAACTACCCATGAAAAAACCTACATATGAAAAAAAAGTCCCCAAATTGCTATACCAAAAACTGATTCAATTCAATAATTGCTTGAGAAAAAGAATTATTCTACATAACAACTACAAAAATTATCAAATCATGTTTGCTTACTTATCGTATTTGTACATACATTGCGCATGTCACGAACACTAGTATATCATATGTGCAGAGCACATACTTCGATCAACCACAATGTAATTTAGGCACTTGAAAAAACCAGATTTATCTAGTTGGTTTCAACTGAGTCTCGGTTTGATTATTCAAAAAGTCTAAGAACAAATATCTACCGGACACAAATGTATCGCAACCAACGATTTCAGACACGTGTGTCTAGATGTGTTCGAAACATATGTGTTCATAGCATTGTACTCTTGATTATTTACTTACAAAAGTTGTGATTCGCAAACATTTATTTTTTGTACCATCCTCGTGAAACTCAGGGAAGCACATATAGTTCTTAAGAGACTAGTCTATACAAGGTAAAAGCTCCGATTATTTTTGCCTTGGCTTTAAATGAGATCCTTGTTGGTAGGCTAAGGCAGCGAAGCGTATGTTTTGAATGAGTGTAACACGAGAGCAATCCCAAACCTTATTTGAACTAAAGGTACTATTTTCTTGAACAAATAAATTGAGTAAAATACTCAGTTTTTATTAATCAATTAACAACTACTTAGCCCTTACTCTTACAAAATAATTTATGGGGACGTAGAAAACCTATATCAACTAGGAAACAAAATAACAAAAGATTTAAACTTGCTAATCTAGCATAAATAAAAGAAATTACGTAAATTATCAAAAATAAAAAATTCTAATTTGACTAGAAAATCAAATACTAGAAAGAAATATAAGGTTGTCAAAATAGACAGTAACTAAAACGAAAATTCTTACTAAGATTTATAAGAAAAATAAATCTTTCCCAAAATGACAAATTTACTGATTCGGAGGGCTAAACAAAAAAATTGGGTTGAAAATCACAAGGGCCCATGGATCTGATGAATCAGATGGATGGGACTTGATTAGAATGATGTTTTGCTTCAACCATATGACCCACGGGTCAATTTGTCACCGGCCCGTTTGGCTTGTGACCAATTCAAACGTTCCACAAAATGTGATCGCGACCCGCTCGGCATCACAGGCGGTGTGATTGATCCCCTTTTAATCTCTCTATTAAATTAGAAGTAAATTATTAAAATATAGTAGCTTAGTTTTTCTTTTTCCGTAGATGATTCTTGTTTTCCCACTATCATTAGAGTTAGGCCTTGGTTTATAAATTTATTTTTGGTGCGTAAACGAAAACACCATAAACCATCATGGCCAGTTAATCTTATTGTGATGTGGTTTGATATTACGAGAAGACATAACTTCATTCGTATGGTTATTGGAGATACTTGGGTTGCTTGCATGCATGATTGTTCTCCAAATGCAAAATTGAACAAGTATTGTGTTTTGAAATGCTCGATATCAGTGGTGCTTGTGGCATATCATGAAAAAAGTTCCTAAAAAGTTAAAGGGGTACAAAGCAGTGGTTGGTGTAGTGGTGGTTGGAGGCGGTGGAGCAGTGGTTAATAGAGTGGTGACGGGTGGCAGTGGTGGTTAGTGGCGGTGATCGGCAGTGCGGTGGTTAGTAGCAGTGGTCTGCAGTGTGGTTAGTGATAGTGGTCGGCAGTGTGGTGGTTAGTAGTAGTGGTCGACAGTGTGGCGGTGGTGGTTAGTGGTGGCGGCGGGTGATGGCAGTGGTTAGTGGCGGGTGGCAATGGTAGTGGTTAGTGGCGATAGTGGTTAGTAGCAGATGTCGGTGGTGATTAGTGACGGTGGTCGGCAATATGGTAAACACATTTTTTTCTTTATAAAATCCTTCTAAGCGTGTAAGGGGGTAGCTACTTAATAGTTTACTCTTTATTTTTGCAGAATACTTAAACCATTAAGTTCCTCAAAGTGTAGCTAGTTTCAACTGGGTCTCAATTTGATTATTTACTTAAAAAGGTTGTGATTCGTAAACGTTACTTTTATACGATCCTCCTAAAACTCAAGGAAGCACACAACGCCAAGAGTTTCTTTGAGTGGAGATTGAAATAAACTATAAATTTAGATATTTTGAGGTCAAATCTTGACAACTACAAAATTTGGTGTCACTGGAGGTTTATCCGGTTGTTAACTTTAGGGCCGCAATGACTAGTCCACAACAGGTGAAGCATACCCTAGACTGACCGAATTCCGCGATTATCAAAAAGCAAAAACTCAAGCTCGCGCACACACTTAGCTTTTATGGACTTTGATAATATTCGAGGCCATTAGCAAACAGAGAAGCAAAAACTTCAGTTTCATGTTTCTTCAAAACTACCCCAATCTCAACCACCATTCCCATCACTTGTATCTGATAGATAGAAAGCTCCACTTTTTCCGATAGATACCATCTCCACCTTTGTTGGTCTCCCCCACCCAAAATCGTTTTCATAGAACTTAAACCTAGGTGACTCTGCCATAGTAAACAAATGACGTCCCTTCTCCTTCTCTACAGAAAACATGTTAGATATCAAGCCTTCAGCTCCTCTGAGGACTCCATCATCCAATCCTACTATTGCTTCTCCAATTGCACCCTGCCATAGTAAACAAACGACGTCCCTCCTCCTTCTCTACAGAAAACATGTTAGATATCAAGCCTTCAGCTCCTCTGAGGACTCCATCATCCAATCCTACTATGGCAAACCCATCTTCGCCCATCAACTCATTTGTAGTCGCGTCTACATTGCGTCCTGTAATGCAGTTTCCGAAATAAGTTGAAGGGACCGGGGGTTCTAAGCGAGCCCTACAATCGATGCTGATTGCAAGCCGAACATATTCGGTCGCTAATTTCCGGGTCCTGATCAAGCAAACCCATGTGTAGGCAGTTGTTATTACAAAAGTTGATGCAATAAATGTTTGTTTGATCTCTTTACGCTTCTCTTCCCATTGGGCCTTTACCCACTTCTTGATAGTATGTATGTTTGCTTGTGTTAATTGGAATGTGCCGAAGAACATCGCATCCAGTGGAGCTTTCATGTCCCAAATCATGAGGCTTTTGTTGTTGGGTCCATTGTGTTGCAGTCAACCGTTTAGATAGGCTTTTTCGATACCGAAAGGGTCATTGATTATGGTCCTGTCAAACAACGGTTCCTCTGTTAGAGTTGAGTCTCCTCCACCCTTGCAAATGGAGGTCCATGAGTGCATAAACATGGCTATGGATTTTCCGTCAAACACTGCGTGGTGGGCGGAATACCCAATCGAAAATCCTGCGTCTGGAAACAGAGTCACTTGCCATGCCATTACTGGTACTCTTGTTTTAGATGCCAGTAAGTTGGGTAGAAAATGATGGAATTTTTTGGCATTGCGAAAGTCATTTCCAGAGAGATTGTGGAAAAAATCAGCTTCAAACTCAGCCATGGTAAGTGTAACTGCATCACCTGTTGAGTTGAACACAAAAAAAATGATAATTTTATTAGTTACAAGCAACTTGTATACTATGTTTGTGTACACAACACCACACAATTTGACTCTCTCACACACAAAAGTACGTACACAACTCGTTCAAGAAAGAATACTCTTTGGCAGTCACTTGTTTTAAGACTTGAACACCTACTTGGACTCTTGTATGCATACATACAAATGAAGATCTCATCCTTATTTATAAGAACTAATGGACTTTTCTAGAAGCACACATCAATTTGTACTTCAAGATGCTTCTAAATATGTCCATAAGTTTTATTATATTCCGGAACATGCTAGTATAATCCAAAAAGTATTTTGGAAGATTCCGAAAGACTCTTGCAAAGTCTAGGGGTTTTCGAAACGTTTTATAGGAATCTAGATGGTTCCGGAATAGTCTGAATTTTTTCGATGACATCTGAAAGGCTCTAAAAAACTCTAGAGAAGTGGTGATAATCTTTCAATATCACCTTCATTGTATTGGATAATTGGTTTGTCGGAATCTAGTGGCCACGTGAGATTTCCGGCTAGTGGAATGTAGTGATGGAGGGTGAGGGACAGGGAGAGTTTGAGTTTAGGAAGGATGGTATCTGAGAATGTTGTCATTGAATGGGTGGATTCGTAGAAGAATAAGCGTGGAGTCGGAGGGAATCTCAACCAGAAAACGTCGAAGAATGTGAGAGGCTGAGTTAGGGGAGTGAGGCGCCATTGTTGCCGGAGACACCTTGCAAACGTCGAGTACCTTCACCGGAATGGGTTTTGCCATGAGATAGAGCTAGGGAGACGTTTGGGAGGAGTTGTGTGCGGTGGAGGATGAAGTTTGAGTGGTGGAGTGGTTATATATATATTGAAGAACTTAATTTCGACAGTTGACCAGATGCAGGAGATAGGTGCATGGGAGGGCTGCAAATTCAAGAAAAGTTTCACCGCTTTTATCAGATATTTGTGGCTTGCAAGTTGCAATCCCATCTTCAATTATTTGTATAATTTGGAGGGTAAGGAATGGCGATTCACCATAAAAAAGCTCCGGGCCCACCTTTTTCTGGAACCAATTCAAAAATTTGGACAAAGATCTGAGTGGTTAAGAACTCAAGTTTTTCACATACTTTAAGTTTGCAGCACAAAAAGGACTGGGGGCTTTGTTGACAGGGGGCTTTGTTGACAGGGCGCATTGTGTGTTAAATTGACGTCGTTTTAATATATAAAATATTGTATCGTTTTAACACACAAAATACTGATCAAACAGTTGGATATTAACCGAATAATTTTTGAATAATATTTTGTGTGCTAAAATGAAGTTGTTTTGGCGCGTAGCATGTCTTACTGTGTGCAATGCACAACAGGCTTCCCAATTCTCAAAAGAGAAGTTCCACTCGGATTAAACTCATCTCTTACTCCACCCCCACCATCGAACACCACTAACATCGCCCTACCACCACTTCTGTCGTTGACGTTGCCGTCTACAGTACTATTGCCGCTGCCGTCATTTGTCTTCATCTTTTCACTTATTCTTCTTCATCTTATGCTCTTATGGACGACAAATTCTTAGTACTTGTTTATTCAATGTGTGAAGATTTCTAGTTCCAATCGTCATCACAGTGTCTCAATCGTCTACACCATTGCTATCGTCAACACAACATTGTCATCAATGCTACCCGAAAAAGTTTGTTTCTTTTGACATAGCATCGTCTTCGGTTCTTAGTAGTTCTTTATTTCACAATTCAAGTTGAATCCAATGAAAGAAAGACATTGTCACTCTACAAAGAAAGTCTATATAATGTACAAATTCACCATGTGCAATGGAAGAACAATATCAAAGGTTCTAAAGAGGCCCTTTACTTGACACTTCCTAACAAGATTGAAACAAAAGGTATGAACAACAACAAATGTAAGGGTGCTTATACTCTAAGCATATATACATAAATGAACTACTATTATCACACATATGGTATGTATCCATGTTTTTCTTTGTTTTTCCTTTGTCATTTTTTTCAGCACATATTCCTGTACGTGCGCCTAATTTTTTTTCCTTTTCAGTTGCAATTTCATGGCAAGTTTAGTAAATTGTAACGCTCCGATTTCTCGGAAATATTAAATAAAAGATTTAACATCAAAAGACTAAAATGTTAAATAAAATATTTAACATCAAAAGACTAACTTATTCATTAATAAAATAAGTTTCAATTATAACCGAAATGAAAATACATTAATACTGGAATAAAATAGAGCTCGACATAAGCTAGGTGAATCATGGTGCTAAGGTGTCCTCTACAGAAGTGCTATCATTGGCGGCTGGGTAAGAAGGCTCGGTTACGTCATCAACGACACCTGACATGAAAGATCAGGGGCAGAGAAGTTGCACTAAATGAGCGATTGACGCTCAGTAATAAAAATCCTACCTGTAGTCCAATTTATGCCACAAAACGAATGATGCATGAACAAATCCTAAATAATGATAATGAATAAGTAGCAGCAATAATAATCAGAGTAAGAAGTGCAATGTGACAGTCCAAGTTTACTTTCTACAGTTCTCTCTAGAACTTGACATGTGTCTAACTATGACTTATAAGTATCCAAAGTTTATTTCAAATCCCAAGTTCAGGTCAACACCAATGTTGCCTATAAGTCAAATCCATTTCCCAAAATAGTGTCATGATGTTCCCAACCCCTAAGCTGAACCCCGTATCTGACGCATACGTACCCAAACATCGGCTCCCGTATCTCATGCTCCCAATTATTATGCTCCCGGCAATATGTCTCCCATGTGTCGTGCCTCAATAAAATTTTTAACTCCATCATCATCTATGGTTTTGTTTTCAAAAGACACGACATGGCTAAAGAACATAACCGGCTTATGAGATAATTTGGCTAAATACATGTGACGTGACTGACTCGGCTCCAAGACGTAGTGTGGTGGTACCAGAAATAGTTTGGTTAAGTCCATATCTCCGCTAAAGATATCCTAACACAATCTCTCCCTGGAATGATATTATATCTCTTTGACACATCTCAGTGTTTTTCTCAAAATTTTATTTATCGTTCAAAAACACGTGAGGTACGACTATACTCAAGATGGTGTGTACTTAGACCTTCGTTTCTTAGTTGACACATGCTCGAACAACAACTCGGAGGGTTAAAATTTCATAAGAACAACATGCTTGAGTAACAACTAGAATAATCAAGGTAGCATGAGAATACATAGTTCATGATTTCCAATGAAATATAAAAGGTATGTAAGCATAAACACGAATTATAACATGGTTAAGAGAAGCAACATAGCATAGGGAGTAAAGCATCAGTCGTCTAGCATAAATCATAAGTTAACCAGTTAGATTAATAATGGTCATCCGGTTGGTTCAATATAGATCATTCGGATGGATCAATATAGGTCATCCGGATGGATTACTCTAAAGCGGATGGTTGAATATGATATCGAGGTTGAAAAAGCCTAAGTTTATGTTTTGGTGTTGACTATATGGTTAGTAAGAGCATATCTTGGTTTAAAAATTCATTTGATCTTATGTTCGCATTAAGTTGAAAAATTTGATTTCTGAAAAATGGCTAAGTATGGAAAAAATAAAATTTTGAAGTTCCAAATCAAGGAATAAAAAGTGGCGGTAATCGTTCGTTGAATTTTTCTAATAACAATAGTATACTTATTTGTCTCAAATGGATAAGGTTACAGTAAGTTACGAATTATTCTTTCGGAAGAAAAGACGTAGTTTTTTATTTTTATACTAAAATGGGAGGGACAAGATTTTGAAATAATTAAAATTTGAAAATTCTAATAATGCCATTGTTTCCAAATGGAGGGTACTTCCTTATTTTCATTAAATAAATTAAAGTAAAGACGAACATTTATAATCTTTATCTTTACATTTTCTTTTCTTTCCTTTACTTAACTTTACGGAATGAAAATAAGATACCAGTGAATGAATAGTAACCAGTCTGGATCAAAGAAATCAGTAACTGTCAGTTTGCTAGGTCATCCGGATGGTCAAGAAATGGCCATCCAGTTGGGTTACAAAAAGTAAGCATATACCAGATACAACATACAGGTTCATCTAGATGGTCTAGGAATGGCTATCCGGTTGGACTATAAATTTACAGTATAAAACAAATACAGAGATGCATCTTATTCAGATGGTCCAAGAATGACCATCCGGTTGGACTGTCTCCTACGAAAATTCACAGCTCTGGGTTTGATTTTTCATGGCTTTGTGAAGTTTAAATCTATGATCTATGACATAAATTGAAGTAAGAGAAGAGTTCCATTATCTTGAATGAGGGTAAAGGAAGCTTAAATTGAAATAATTTGACTTGAATTGGATAAATTCACCTCAATTGAAATATTTCTTCTTATTCTCTATTTCTACTGTAAACTAATTTCTCACTCTTTCCCTCTCTTAAAATTGACTTCCTCACTCTCCTTTCACTAACCAATTTCGAATTCTGAAATGGTGATGGCAATTCAAGATGAAGAGGGCCATATTTATATGAGGAATGTGGAGTGTGAAAGTGGCCAAAAGAATCTTGTTTTTTCAAAAACCATGTGAGGTGCCATGGAGGTTTAGGATTAGACCATGGATGATAGGAAGTTTGGAGGAGGAAGAAGGAGGTTTGAGATGAAAAACAAGGTTCTGTGGATGTTTGAGGTAGAGTGGTGAGCAAGGGTTGAAACTTCATTGATGAAGAGGATGATCTTCAAGCTTCTCCTCCATGTGCAAGTAATCAGTTAGGAAGATTTCACCATGTGCATAAACTGAACAACATATAAGAAGATGAAGGAGAGGAAAATAATTCAATGAGGTGGTGACCAAGATAAGAGAATGTTCTCAAGGGTCATGGGTCAAGCCAAATGGGTCATGGGTTATGGGTTTTGGGCCAAAGTTAATTAGTATTGGGCTAGGCACACACACACACACCTAATGGATCATATGAGTATAATCAAGCCCAAATGTAAAATATATTAAATAAAATATTTTGAAATTGAATTAAATTTATTAAATTTTTTTTAAAATCCGTGTCTTTACATAAATCTTGTATTTTAAAACGATCATCGGTACTTTAGCACGGTACTAAATTCATTATGTCACTTGATGTAGTTTATGATACTTTTTTTTATGTATAGTATACGTAACTAAAATACTACGACAATTGGTAATCTTGATATTTTTTTGGATGTAAAAACATGGTAAGACAAGAAATGTTACCTGATGTGATGAGGATGATAATGAAACTCTTTTGGGAATTGATTCTGAGAATTTTTTCAAGGAGGAAAATTCAAATTTGGAGGAGGTAAGCAAACTTAAGATTAGAATGTCCTTTAATTAAGAAGATGAAGCTTGTGAGTACTATGTTAATTATGCTAGAGGATAAGGTTTAACTGTGTTACAAGAGCGTCGAAGAAGCGGGAGAATGGATGAAAGATAAATATAACTTATTATTGTCACAAGGGCGGAAAGCCGAGGAGAAAGACACTCAACCCACTTATATCCCATCCAACAACAAAAATGGGATGTAAAGCATCAATAAATTTTCTTCGAAAGCAAACAAAAAATGGATGTTGAATACAATTGAACTCAATTGTAATCATGAAATGTGCCCGATGAAAACTAGATATCTAAAGTCAAACACATTATTCACTACAAGCTCAAAGGGCATTGGAATTAAATTGCTTAGTGGGAATACAGATGAACATGAATATTAGCTGATGTTTGATCGAGGCAAAGGGGAATGAGAATCTAAGTTGGTTAGAAAAGGAGGCAAGAAATTATATGAATTAAGTGAGGTGCTTAAAACTCAAGGGAGACGGTGCTGAGGTAATGCATAAGCATTTCATTAAAAATTAAAATATAAGTGAGTAATGAAATTTTTTTTATACCATGAATCTAGATGAAAAAACTGGCCATGTAATGTCTTTTGAGCCGATGCGAGGACACAACTTCGTTCGTATAGTTATTTGAGACTTGGGTTGCTTGCATGCATGCATGTTCTGCCAATGCCATAATCACATATCAATGTAGGGCCATGCAAAATGCGATAAGTGTCGTGTTTCCAAATGAGCGACATCGGTGGTGCTTGTGGAATATCGAGAAAAATGTTCCTAAAAAGTTAAAAGGGTACAAATTAAGCATATGAATCGATTAAATATAATCTTTCTAATGTTATCTATGATTCATTAATTGAGGAATAATTTGAAAAAAAATGAGATAATATTGTCATTGATGCATATAAGTTAAGGGGCAATATGTAGTTAAGTGGCTTGTATAAAGAGAGGTATTGATTGGTGCCAACACTTGTAAAAGATACTTTATGGGCAGGGATGTTGACAATTCAGCAGAGTGAGAGCATGAATGCTTTTTTTGATGGATACATCCATTCTAATACCACGTTGAAGAAATTTGTGAAGCAATATGAGAATGTCTTATGCAAAAAGGTGCAAAAAGAAGAAGAAGAAGACACACATTGTTTCTATGTACGTATAAGTTAAAAATGTGTTCCCTTGTAGGTTTGAGAATCAATATCAAGAAGAATATACAATTGCTAAATGTAAGGAATTTTGAGCTAAATTGGAGGGTAAGAAATGCAATTTGAGTTTTGTAAAGACAGATAATTGTATTTTGGAATTTGAGATAGAGGAAGACATGTGATTTGGGGACAGTAAAACCTTGAAAACTGTTACTTTCCATATATGTTCATTTTAACGAGAAGTCAACAGAAATTAATTGATTGTTTGAATGTCAGGGAATTGTGTACAAGCATATCATCATGGTTTAGACAAAAAAGAAGCCTGATTTAGTGCTGGAGAAATACATTCCATGCTTCCATCACTTTGGAAAATCACACAGTATATGGAAAAACAAGTTGCAACATTTTAAAACCCAATTTCAGCACTTCACACCCCAGTTTTAGCACTCTTATATTCATTTTTATTCCTTTCTGCACTTGGAAAAGTAGCTCTAGAACTTGAAAATCAGTTCTAGCATTTTAGAAAACAAGTTGAAGCATTGAAAAATATGTTGCAACACTTTAAAACCCAATTTCATTATTTCACAACCCAGTTTCAGCACTCTAGCTAGTTTTTAGTTTCAATACTCTTATAATAAGTTTCAGCACTTTTTGCACTTCGAAAAGCTATTCCAGCATTTGAAAAACTACTTCGACCACTATAGAAAACAAGTTTTTGCATTGGAAATCCAATTTCAGCACTATAAATACCTAATTGCTGCACTAAAAATCATTTATTTCAGCACTTTACATATGGTTAACTATGAATCCATCATTGCAATGCTTGAAACTATTAACACATATAACATTAGGAGAAAAACATATTTTCATAGTTTGTTCCATTCTTGTTTCAAAGCTCAATACATTTCCGTAGTTCATTTCAAAATTAACATACCAAAACACTATTACACTTTCAAACTATCTATGCATAACATAAAGCTCCATACAAAACCCATTTATTTCACTAACATAGATTGATTCATTATAACTAGAGCTTCCCAACCAAGATGTCAATGCAATGACTGGTGACGAAAAGGGAGTGAGTTGAATTATGAAACTTTGTGAATTTTCTTGTTGAACGACATTTCTGCGATGCTTTTAATATTGGGGAAACTAAATTTGCCATTACTAAAAGTGGTATTAGACACTTGGTCGATAACTTCTCTATCTAAGCTCTCAACAGCTTGTACATCGTATTGAGCTAGCTTCTTTGCTTCCTATTGGGCCATAATAACAATATTCTTTTGCTGTCACCTCTTCAAGTCAATGTTGGTGAACTTCTCTGATTTATCAACGTGGACCAATGAAACATTCAAACAAGCAACATTGACACGAATGCCATTTCCATTTCCATTGCCATTACCTGATCTAGTCACATTGCTAGGCACATATTCAATCGACATACTTGCTGAAAATAAGATCAACGATTCATTAGTGCACAGATATTAACAATAAAGACAGAACATAACATAATTGAGTCAATAATTAAACTTAAAATCAAGTTCTATTCAACATTCGCTACGCATCAGCACACCTTCAAGGGTCCCAGGAACCCCTTGGTGGGGGTTAGAGTGGGCAAAGCCCCCTAGCAAGGGTCCAAGGGTGTAGTGCTCTCTACCTAGAGTTTGAGGGCGGTGCCCTTCGCGAGGATTGACCTGCCCAATCACATATAACTGCTGAGTGGATCGGTCTGAGTATTGGCAATACTACATTGCCATGTACTAAGGTTGAGCACTACAACCAACCAATGGCTGAGCACTTTAGGTGAGTACACAAGGACGAACAAATGAGCCAAGTACCAATGGACTGAGCCGACCACCAGTTTCAGTAATTGGCACATAGGACGAGCAGTGCCACGGCCGAAGTCTAGTGGACTACTTTAGAGACCGAATGCTGGCATCAAAGCCAAACAGGTTCCCAAAGGCCGAAAAGTCTGCTCACAACAAGACCAACTATCAATCCGAGACCAAGTCCTGCATGATTGATTGAGGTCGAGCAGATCAAACAACTGAGGCCGAGCTGACCAAACAATTAGGCCATGCTCGATCCTTTATCACCGGTTGAGATCGAATCACAAGTCGTAATCGAACCAATAGACGATTCGTGAACTCAAGGGTTGAAATATTGTTGTTCAGTCAACAACAATCTATGCGAACAACAACATAGATCTGCAAGAAAATGTTAGTCCCGAATAGAATGTAGTTTCTGGAAACCAAATGCTAATGAACAGATCTTTGCAAAACGACTATGTTCATTTCCCGACTTTGAATCTGTGAAAACCTTTCAACTCCGATCTTCAAATTCCAACTTTGAATGCTACAACTTTGAACTTTGAGGTTGTCAATTTTGAATTCATTTTTCACACTGAAAAATAACTT
>JABCMJ010030162.1:0-11497 GCA_014822125.1 Arbutus unedo | reverse complement strand
ACATGAATTCCTCTTCCTTGTGTTTTTTCAAGCTTCTGTTATAGTTCCAAATCTAATCACTTTCATTATTTTTATTTTTGCTCATTCGCTGTAGTTGATGTTGTTATTCACTACGGATTTGATTTCAACAGAGTATTATCTGCATCATGCTGTGATTCTTTGTCAAGCTTGATTTAGCTGGAGAGACAACTCTTTCTTTATCAGCAAATCATCTGCAAAAGCTTCGTTTATCCTTTCAGTTGACCACTCCTTTTGGGAACCCCTTTATACCACATCAGGTTTGTATTCTGATTTTGGTTTGCCTCTTTAATAATGTTCATCCTACATTAAGTTGTTGAAACTCTTTTTGCTTGTAGCCTGTTGTAAAGTTGAGGCATGAGACCCAAGTTGAGCACATATTTGTGTTGGGGAACTCTGGGAAACAATTTGAGATCATATTAGTTAAGCTCCTCCAGTCAACCACGTATTAAATTCCTTTTTTACCTCCTTTTGCAAATTAGACCCACAGTTGCTTCTTAGAATCACCAATATATAATCACCTTAATTATGAATTCACCCAGATATAACACCTAACACCAGTGGTTATTTGACGTTATTTCCTTGTTAATTTGCATTTTTTCTTGTAGGATTTTCTGGGACTGGTTGATAAGTTTTTCTATCTTTCCGGTGTATGATATTCAACTTGCCGTTGGGGATGCTGTCATGGTAAGCACTGCTCTTCTTCCTTTAATTCTTATATTCTATTTAGTCATTTGTTTTGCTGTTTTGTTTTTTGGGTGGTGGGGGGCCGCTTGTTGTACTCACATGTTGTTTTGATTTTGCCTGAATATATGCTTTTCAATTATCATTATTTTGGTTGCAGGAGAATTCTTATTTTTGAGAGCTTGGCAATATTGAATTAGATCTTCCAGAACCACCTGAGAAGGCTTCTCGCGCTCCTCCACAAGCTGTTGATCTTAAAGTGAGATATGGACCGAAAGCTGAGATAACTCACATCTTCAGATCTCCAGAAAAACGTCCACATCCAGAGCTCTCTCGTGCGTTTCTGGCCCTTGTTCTCTTGCCAGTCCTCGGTTTCGTGGTTGGGGTGAGTCTTTGGGCTACAAAATTCCCATCTTGGACATCTCGCTCTAGCGTCCTTACATTTTGGTATATTATAACTTGCTGCGTGCCCAGTAAGATTGCCGTGCCAAGTCTGTTTCTTCATTCGTTGAGTTCCCAAATGGTTTAGAATAGTCCCAAGTGGTCAAGTCTGTTCCCAAATGGTTTAGATATGTTCTTCATTTTAAGAACTCAAGCATGGGTTGAAATCGAGATTCCTTCTGGAAAAAAAGATTTAAGCGTTTTCTTTCTCTCCTTAGGAGGGAAATAGACTTTTATCTCTCTTTGTTTATGTAACTTCAACCTTACGATACTCCCTCCATCCAATTTGTTTGTCCATTTTGAGGAATCAAAGTTTTTGAGTCAACACAATTGTTGTACTCAGAAAAGCTTCAACTTTCCAAGATTTTCCCTTCAACTTCCTTGAATTGCTACTTCAAACTCAAAATACAGCGAGCAGAAAAATTTTGAAACTATCGCGTTCATTGACTTTTAGAAATGGATAAACATTTTGGGACATCCATACGTAAAAAAGCGGCCGACCAAATTGGGGCAGAGGGAGTTTGTTGTTAGTGGTTATATTTGTCCCGGCTTCTGAAGGTGCTTGTGTCTTACGGTTTTGTGCTCTCTCACCCCCTACTCGCCTTTCCGTTGGTTAATTATTCTGCTTTGAAGGACAATTGGATTCCAACTGTTTTAAACATCCCAATTAGTTTTTGGACATTAACAAACACTCATACTTTTTGAAATCTTTCGACAGCTATTGCGACTAGGTGTGAACCTGAAGAACTTCCCAACATCAACAGTACCTGCCACGTTTGCCCTTTTGTTCCATCTTGGCATTGCAGCAGTTCTGTCGCTCCATATGCTTTTCTGGTTGAAGGTACTTCGCGCGTATCGTTCTTGGATATATCAGTTGCCTGCAATCATTTTGACTGAACATTCTATTATTTCTCTGCAGTTGGATCTATTCATGACGTTGAAAACGCTTGGTTTCTTGGGATGTTTGTCGGACACAGGACCCTTTCTGACCTTGCCTCAACATCGGCCAAGTTGAAATTGACCTGAGAAAACAGAATTTTTGTGTTCGTAATCACAACATTCAGAAATGAGGAAATACACCCCCTTAGAAGAGAGACATGCGTTGGTAATCTTGATTCGTTTTTGTTGTGGGATACTAAAGCACACAAGTACCATTTACTAGAAATCTTTCACCCTCTACTACTCCAGCGAACTATTGATGAGCCAACGGAGCATGTTTATTTTTGAATTTCTTGATCATGTGGGATGGCGCGGCATACACCCTCGTAAAATCCTTAAAAGAGAGACGCTTGTCTGTAGTCTGTTTCATTCTTTTTGTGGGATACTAAAGCACACAAGTAGCATTTACCAGAAAGCTTTCGCCCTCTAGGTCCTTTACTTTCCAAGATGACTCAGGGAGGTTTTGTCAACCGAAATTCATAGGGTTTTAGAGGGTAACATTTGAGGAGAATTGGCTCATAGATAACCTTGGAGTGTTTGGTGAAAATGGGGTTTCTTAAAGAAAATAATAGGATTTCTTAAAGAAAATGAGTGTTATTGAGTTTAATTATCTATGTGCCTTTTTTTTTTTTTGTAAAATCTTATTTGACTCGGCTAGAGAAATATGAGAAGTAAAAAGATATGGTCAAATTTTTAAGAAGTTCAAATAAGACGTTTTTAAAAAGGGTAAAGGTTTCTTTTTTGAACTCTTTTGTGTTTTTTTTGGGTAATGATTTTTAGCTTTTAAATTTTATTCGTCAAAACATGTGATTAACTCAGAAGAAGTAATGTGAATGTGATAAAAATTGAGAAAAAATAACTAAAAAGTAGTGATAATATTGAATAATTTTGATCAAACACAAATTATCATTTTTCGGGTGTTTCTTGATCTGGCTGCTTGAATTATTTTCGAAAGCTAGAAGTGAAATTGCGATGTTATTTGTCCTGTTTGGCATTAAAAAAACAATTCCCGGTTTGACTAAATTTGCTTCATTATAGCAAAGGTATAAAACGTATAAAAGGAGAATCTCTACAATTAGCTACAAACTTCTTTCACATAAATAAATCAGAGGAATAAATAATCTTTTCCAAAAAGATACACTAGCATAAATTTGACTTTTGGAAAATTCATTTTTTTGGCTAGAGATGTTATTTATCTAAGAGGCTGATTGGATAAAAGATTATTTTTAGAGGATAAGTTATTGAGGGGATAAGATAAGAGGGGTATTATTTTTAGAATGTTGACCCACATTGATGTGATATTTATAGAGGGAGTAAAAAAATAGATAATTTGGATGAAGTATTAAAAAAGAGAGATAAAATAACACTTGATTTGGATGGAGAATAAAATAGGGAGATAAGATTATTTTGTAGTTGTAATAAGGGAGATGAGGTACTATTCTTAGATAATATCAGGGATAATTTTTGGGCCGGGGAAAGTGTCCAAAAATAATCTCTCTTTATCCCTCTTAAGGCCCGTTTGGATGGGGGAAAGGAAGGGGGATAATTTTTGGAGGGGGTAAAATAATTGACGTGACATGTTTAGTATGGTTTGAGAGCATAAAAATGCAGGAGGATAATTTTTTATCCCTCCGAAAATAATCCCCTTAAGAGGGATAGAGGGGGATAATTTTTGGGCCGGGGGAGGCTGCCCAAAAATTATCCCTGGGTATTATCCAAGAATAATACCCCATCTCCCTTATTACAATTACAAAATAACCTTATCCCCCTATTTTAATACTTCATCCAAACTATCTACTTTTTATCACCCCTTCTATAAACATCACATAAATGTGGCCCAACCCTTTAAAAATTTTTTAATACTTCATCCAAACTATCTACTTTTTATCACCCCTTCTATAAACATCACATAAATGTGGCCCAACCCTTTAAAAATAATACCCCCTCTTATCTTATCCTCCCTCAATAACTTATCCCTTAGAGGAGTAAAAAATTATCCCCTATATTTTTATACTCTCAAATTATATTAAATATATCACGTCATTCTTTTTTCTCTCTTCAAAAATTATACCTCTCTCTTTCTCCATCCAAACGAGCAGTAAGTACAAAGGAACTTTCCTCTCCTTTCCTTTCCTTTCTAGGTCATATGTTGTATCGGGAAAAAAATACGAATAATGAAAAATAAAAAATTCCAGCGCCTTTGTTTACCCGCGTCAGGGGAGTTCCACAAAGTCCTCTCTCTCTCTCGCTCTCTCTGTGCGTAGAGGAATGGGAATGGGGAAGTGAGGATGTGAAGCAATTAGCCATTGGAAAGGGAAGAAAAAACCGGGGGCTTCTCAACTCTGAGTCCCGGTAACTGTGGGGAGTTTAGGGTTTGTCGAACGATTGGAAAAGCCACAACAAAATGGAAAATGCTTCTTCAGGTTCACATACAGGCAAGAAACGTCAAAGAGAAGAAGAGACAGGACCTGAAAGCCACGACTCTAATCAAAGTCTTTCACTCGGTTTGTTCTCTCTTTCTCTTAATCCTAAAACTGGACTGTAAAATCTTGCTCTGATCATAGAATCTCAATTTGCGCAGAAGAGAGCTTGACGTTTAGCGATACTTTGGTTGCTCTTCAAATGATGCGTGCCCAATTTCCTCACCTCGACAAGGTTTGCTTTTTCTTTCTTTTTTCTTGTTCGCACATTTTTTTGGTGAAACTTGTGTCTTCTAATAATGTTGGATGTACTTATCCACATTCTATTTCAGATGAAATTCCACAATTGTCGTCTTAAGTGTTGGGTGATTACTTGATTGGTTTTAGAAATAAGGAGACGGTTAAACATATGATGATAAAGTAAAAGTAGTAATTTGAAGTAAAGAACTAGTTCGCATGTTAAAAAAACCTGTCCAGAAAATCCAAACACTTTCAACTAGTTTAACTGCTTGATTTCATCTTGTTAGAAGTTACCACTATGTGGGCAATGTTTAACCAACGGTCTGTTGATTGAGCTCCCCATGAACCGGTGATGTACTATCCTAATGTCCTACATAGACTAAGTATGGGCTTGGCCTTATGTACATATGTTCTTGGGTACCCTCTTCTTGCAGGCTGATTTGTAAGGGTGAGTTCTATCTAGGGGTTTGTATCTTTTGGCAGCAGAGCTAGCGACTACCTATTGGTTCGAGCTGTGGGTTAGTGTTGATCAGGTATGGGTTTGCCTTGTATATATAAGCTCTTGGGCACACTTTCCTTGCAAGCAGATTTTCAAGGGTGAGTTCTGCATAGGGGTTTGTATTGGGTGATAATAAGTTAATTGTCCACACGCAAATGTTATTTTGTTGTCGGGGGGTTGTCAATATAGGAATGAATGTGGGCAGTACTTGCTAAATATTGGGTAAGGTTCTTCTGGCCTAACAGTCAATGTAGGCTGTTGATGATTGATATATTGCAATTCTCAATCTAATTCCTTGCTGTGTTATTTCCAAGTGCTTGTAAGGTTGCCACAATGTGATGTGGTGGTTACGGGTTTGAATTGTGGAAATAGCCTCTGTGCTTGCGGGTTAATACTGCATACATCCAATCCTTCACTAGACCCTGCAGTAGCAGGAGCATCGTGTTCTGGATAACCCTTGTAGTATATAGGGGTCATCCTTCCTTTGTACTTTGTATTGTTCACTTCTTGTTTTATTGCAACTATTAAACTTGATGGAAGTTAGGAAAAATCCTCTGAAAAAGATGATCGCCTGTAGTGATTGTTCTCATGATTAACCTATCCAAAGCTCCCAATATACTTCGTTGCTGTGGAATTTTGAAATACTGATATTGGCATTTATTAATTGATTCCTCCTAGGTATTGGCTTGTCTTATGTCAATGTTAATTCAATGATTTTTTATCCGTTGGTTAATCATTTTGTGTTCTGGTGACTATCTGCGATTTGATATTGGATGTTAAGTTTTTGTTATGGTATAAGATGTCCTCTTAAATGATGTATATAATGAGTAAATAATTCTGAGTCTAGATCTTTCTTGTTTTTTTTCTTGTGTATTTTTAGCGGCATTATTTTTCAGGTGTCTGTTGAGCCTTTCATTTTGCGGTCACAATTGTATAGCAGCATAAAGGACAGAACTCAAGTGGACAGGGAACTAGAGGTCTGTTACCTTGAAATTTTGAAACTTCATTTGCTAATATTAGTGTATTTTTGTTATCTATTCTTCTACACAATTTATGATAAGAAGTATGATGAAGAATATCCTATTGCTTCATTTGGTGATGTTAGTAAACTCTTGTAGTTTATTGTTTTTACTGCATTTTGTGATATGAAGTACCTTTCAGAATGGATCTTCTGGTGAATATAAAAGAGTAAAGTTACTACTCTCTCTAGAAGCTTAAGGTTTTAGATAAGCTGGTGTTTATTATTTGAATACGATCCCTGTGTTCACATCTTAATCTTACCTGACACTTAATATACTTGCCCTTTTTGGCCCGCTTATAGAGGAGTCTGATAACAACGAGGGGCGTCTTGAGAATATAAATAGTACAGTTATTTCTTTCTCTCTCTCTAGAAGTTTAAGCTTTTAAAACCAAATTTGTCAAAATCAAGTGAAAATGCCTCATCTCCAAAGCATTGTAAGCTCATATATGCTGTATGGAAATTTGTTGAGTTTTCTTTGATAAGCCCTAGAAAAAGAATGTACTGAGTGCAACATTGGCACCACCACTGCGCAACAGGAAGCTCCAATGTTAAGGGCGGGGAGTGGGGACTGTTTTGGTTTGCTAGCCACTCTGGTTGATATGGTTGGTCCTCGCCCATGCTGCTTGGGCTTCCCATTGATGGGAGACAACACATACGATGGTGTCACTTTTGCAGCCAGTATTTTGAACAGAGAAGACCGACGGAGTAAAACTTGGGTGCCTTCTCTCTACTGGATTGTTGGAGATATACTTGATTCTTATTATCCTTGCAAATTCTCTAACTTAATGGAAAAATAACTGGTTATCTTCTCAACTCCTTTGCTTGATAGTCAGTCCTTGGGGTTGATACAGGCTGCAACCTAATTTGTCTTCTATCTGTTTCTTTGGCAGTTGTTGAGAAGGGAGAGAGTTCTGCGCATTTTCAAATTAAACACTGGACAAGATGATCATGCCATTATGTTTATGGATGACTATTTGAATGAGGTTCGTGGCTTTGTTTGTTTTTGATGTCTACTTTACTCAAATGGTTAAATTAACATATAAAAAATTCAAGATTTCCGTCAATTTTTTCTTGACAGTGTATCTAGACTATGGTTTTGATCCCCATGTGGGCTGGACGTTTATGTACATAAGTGCATTTGTAGGCTTTAGTGGTATCTGCAGATAGATAGAGGCTTTCTGGTACCATTGTGATTTAGTATATATTATGTTTAAGTGGGTACAAACACTGTCTATATTCATGGACATGAAACTGTGCCACTTCTAACAAAATTTCTTTGCATCTGATGTTTAATTTTAGGTAAAGTGTGTTGTGACAAGAATGGAAGCTAAAAAGCAACGTGATATTGTAGTTTTTGAGTGGTTTCAGACGTTTGTTCTCCATTCCAAGCTGGAAACCAGTATTGGACATGAAGAGCTTGTGAGTAGTTCTGTTTTACATCAATTTAATTTCATTTTAGGTAACTTTCCTAGTCCCAGTTTCAGCTGATGCATTAAATTCTGACCAGAAGAAGCTCGTGTATATAGTATTTTAGTTTTATGTACGTCATCAAATATGTTCACTGTGTAAACCTCTAACATGGTCTTTTTTTTTTCTTCCTTCTGATAGGACAAAGATTTGTGAGTTGAGTAACGGACCTAAGCTAACAATACTGTTCTATAAGTATGCCCTTTTCTGATATGGGCTCATCATATGTTTCCTTTTGTGCTGATAGTCATAGTGTTCATGTCTTTTACGTGGCTTAGGAGCTGTCATTTGTCTTAACATTGCACAAGTTTCATGCATATAGTTCCATCATTGATCATTACCACCATCCTATTCTATGCTTACCCTCTTATCCTTTTTATTCATTTTCAATTCGGTAGTGCAAGTTACGATCAACGTGGATAATTGAATTGTTAAGTGGAAAATGTGATTCCTCGGTCGTGAGTTGTGATTAATCGAGCTTAAATGCGTAGTTTTTTGAGTGTCCAAAAGTCTACCCTTAGGGAATGCTAGTTTTTTTGAAGAATGGCCCTGGTCCAATTACGCTTGCCTTCCACAAGGAGCTTCATTGTTAGTGTTGGAATTGATATTATTTTTTGAGTGCCTGAGAGTCTACCCTTAAGGAATGCTATTCTTTTGAAGAATGACACTGGTCTGATAAAGTTTTCCTTCCATAAGGAGGAGCTTCATTGTCAGTGTTGGAATTGTGATTTTTATATCTTACTATGTTATGGGGATGGCTAATGGATTGTGTTCGGTTCAGGGTGCCATTTTCCCAGTCCGGCACTAAGAGGAAAGCATCACATCCACTATTTGTCTAGGACTCTAGGGCTAATTTCAAATAGGGCTCCCCGATGGGTCTATACTATGCAATATGCATTAACAATTTGTAACGTAATGCAAATAAATGGACAATTTGCCTTCACATCCCATGCGGGGGGATCCTGCTTATTGGTACATGCTCAATGAGAGGGTAGTTCCTTCATACCAAGTCTTATCAGATATTTGTGTGAAGTCTGATGCAGGATGACATTTCTTGTAATAAGCTAGTAAACATTTTGATCTATGTGCTACTTACAATGCTGTCCTTATGAGCTGTATCTGATTTGAGAAGACAGAGTCCCATGTCAAAGTAACTCTAATAATACTGTCTGCAAGAAGTTTCATCTCAATAGTTATTTCTAAGTTGGTGATGCAAGTGGGACGATTTGCAGATAATTGCAAATCGACCCATAGATCAAAATATAGTGATTATGGAAAGGTATTCTTGTCAAAATATGTTGTGTTATGGAAAATTAATACCATAGGTCCATAGTGATTATGCTTTGGAATGGGTGTTCTAAATAGGAGTGCAATTCTTCTAAGTATGCCTACCCCTGTCATACAACACCCAAGCATGTGGTTTACCACAGTTGTTTTACATGCAACCTTCTAGTTGGTAGGAGTGTGAACATGTAATTCACCCATGGAAATCATCTCGAAGAGATTGATCCTTGAGAAAAATGAAGAGATTGATCCTGTAGTGATTACCATCGTTATGTTGATTGACGTGCAACGTGTTTTGATCACAGCCATCTAAATGGCGTGCAGAGACTTGGAACTTCAAAACTTTTGACTTTTATATTTTCATATGCCAGAAAATTTATTGGGCCACTAATGTATTGACCTTTTTTATGTATCCTGTGATCTGTTATTTATATTGAGGGAATCGATCGAGTTTTCACAGTGAAAAAGGTTTACTTCTGTAAATATTTGGTAGTTCTAATGTTATGTTGTTAACTCTGCATAGTGTGCACATTCATCCATCTTATTATGGCGTTCTTCAGTCTTTGGACATACATAATATTGTTGCCGCAAAGAATGCTAGTTTATAAAAATTCAGTTGGGTTCTTCATTATGTAGCAGGAACCTCCTATCGGGGTCACAAATTTACCTCTAAATCTCAATCCTGCATTCCCAGTAAGACTCTCTTAGGAACCTCCTCCTATTGAGAAATGTGCTATCTTCCACTAGAATAGAACGTGTTGAGCATTTGAATTCCAAAAGAAACAAAAGTAAAAGATACTAAGCAAGAGAAAATATGAAGTAATGATAAGATATTAGAAAAATATTAACTCATATTTGCTCAAGTACGTGGTGTAAGCATAATATTTACTTATATTCACTAGAACAATGTGTAGTTGGCACATGACGAATTATAATATTTTCAAGAATTATGTAATTACATCTTTCTAATTTACTTTTAAAGGCTTCCCCAGCTTACCCAACAAGGAGCTTCTATGATCCTCCGTTCCCCAGCTCCCTGTCCTGCCCAGTTTCCTTTCACATGCTTTTATGTTTGCAGCTTTTTGTATTATTGTTTTTTATTTTAGTGTGCTTAGCCACTTATCGTTTGGATACGTTTTGTTCCATTGCAGTGTGCTCTTCTATCGTCAGGCGGAAATGTGATAGATCAACACATCTCACTCTTAATCAATGCTGGCCTTCTTGTAAGCATAGTTTGGATTCTTCAATTAAATGAGCGCAGTTGTTTGAATACTGTGATCAAGCGTAGGATGTGTATCTTGTGTGTTATGTGCCGGATGTCTTATTACTAGCTTTTAAGAGATTCATAGAAGCTGGAAGTTGGGCATAAACATGATACATAGCGTACGCAGGAATGGTAATGTTAGCTACATGTGGCGGTGGTTGCAGCATCATAGCGATACCAGTGGCTGGAACTCTATCCACACCCTTGGTGCACCCAATACACACTAGCACACAAGCACACATGGCAATCATATCGAGTGCACTGCATTTTGATTTTTCGAGTGCTTGCTTGGACCAAAAGTAGGCCTAGAGGCGTTTTTATGGGAGCTAATGCATGTGGCTTGGGGAGCTTTAAGAGCACAACATGCTTCAGTAGTACATTGGATATGTATATATATGTATATATATGTATTTCATATTTTGGTATTTTATGCTTGTATGTTATATGCTTGACAGACCCATACCTGTTACCTTTGATTCTAATGCTTGTTTCTCCTTCTCAGACCCGGCAACTTATTGATCCCAACTTGTACTGGTTTGCAATTCCAAATATTGGTTCATTACTCAAGGGCCTTTCTCAGGTAAATGATTGGTTTTCATTTATACTGACACTTGGAACAACCAAACTGCAGTTTTTTTTTTATCGAATCCATTTTTTGATTTGAAAACGGATAACTTTTGACCTGTACGTACCATCTTGGATGATAATTCAAGCACAAGGAGCATAATCTAGCAACATGGCAAAGAAATTTGTTACTTATTCCAGTTAGCTGTTCCCTGCTTAGCAACAGTTCGTTGTCATATGTATAAAAATTTGAGTGTGGTGTTGAGTTCTAAATTTAAACAAGAATTCTAGATGCTTAACTAGGAATACTTCCAGGCTTCAAACAGCTTACTATTTATTGAAGCTTAATTTACCAGAAGCATTTGTATAACATTGACTAGTTACTTTTTGTTTCAGGGAAGAAAGGAACTCCTGTCTTTTCTCAATCGTAGGAAATACAAAGAGATGATGTTGGCTTCTTTGGAGAAGAAGAATCTTCGTCTGTCTCCACTGGATATGAGATTCCATCTTCGCGATCTGATTGGTTCAGGTCACCTCAAAACCGTTGAGACACCTAGTGGTTTAGTTGTTCGGGTTGTAAAGGATTGAACCAGGTATGGCACTGTTGCCAGCGGAACTCACATATGACATTGCTATTCTTCATTGCTTGTAAGATT
>JABCMJ010030149.1:0-11081 GCA_014822125.1 Arbutus unedo | reverse complement strand
TAAAATTTATAATTGTTTTTCCAAATTGTGTCAGTGCAGTCTGCACAAGTGCAAATCTGTTGCAGCCCAGTCATGGATTTTTGTAGAAATTTGTACTTTGAATTAAGTTTTGAAATTTTAACCGAACACTATAGACACATCAACCAACGCTCAGTAAAAATTTCAGAAACTTTAGTTTTCCAAAATCAAATTATAGCTGTGTTTTTTTTTTTTTTCAGATTATGTTCTTCGCAAATGAAATCTCTTTTAGTCTTTGTTTCTACAACCTAACTATCCAAAACATCTCGACATCTATATAGAACATGCATGACTTGATCACATGCCAAAAACAACATACATACCATTAAATGAAACATAATTTATGCAATATCTCAATGTAAATCAACATGAAATCCTATCTCAATCAATAAAAACGCAAAAAATGGTGAAGTGCTCGGAAGACCCACGAACTCTCTGCGTACTCGACTATTCTTGGGTTCTACGCGAAGCTCTCGACATCCTCTACAACTTCCTAGTTGATAGCTTCGCGCAAATCCTTTGTCTCCTAGCCCGTTCTTCCTATTTAATCAGAACTAGGGTTTAGGACGTTCAGAAAAAGCTGTCTAATATTTAAAAAAACTGAGTTTAGGGTTTTCTAATCTTTTATACTCATAATTAGGTTAATTACATAAACCCTCCTTGAACTATTACAACCCTCGCATCGAGTCTCAACGTTCCAATCCATTACGATTAAGCCACAATTAAATATAATAAAAACACGAGGTCGAACCTCGGGTCCTCACACTTGACGCCATTCGCCTTCAGGCTCCATCTCCTGATGACCGCGCTTGCCAATACCACGATGGGAGGTGTGCTTACATGAGCACTCTTTTCAAGGGGGCTTTGCCTTCTTTTCCATCCTTTTGTTTAGACCTTATTGGATTTTCTTAAATTGGCCCTTCGCTAGTTGATGCCGAATGATTGGAGGGTCCTCTGTTCAACGTTTTTGTTGTGGAGAAGAGAAAGCAACAGTGTTCGGTCCTTAACACTAGTCGAGTTTTTCTATTGTTTTTACCCCAAGAAGGCGAAGAGCGATGCTGGTTGGTGGTACTTCTAGTCACATGAGGGACACATGCTCATAACGGAGATCTCTTGTTCTAATAAGAACGAGAAGGACAAGCTCCTCTCTGGGGGTAGTTGGGAATTCAACCCTAGGGAGTCACTACTTTCCTCTTTGGTTTGCGTGAGACATTTGTGGGCGGATATTGCTTAGTCGCTGTTGTCTAATCTCAAGCTTCCTCTCAGATTAGTCACGTTTATTAATACCCCGAGGGACATGCAGGATGAGAACGTGTGTTCCCAACTCGTCACACCCCAAAATTTGTTTGCTTATTAGTCTTTGGAAACAACCCCCAATGTTAGTCTCATACCACTTTTTCGATGTGCTGGTCTTCCTCCAATATTATATTTAATGACTTTCTTCATCTCTTTCGTTTCACCCACGAAGCCAATTGACCTTCTATACTACATTGGGTGCGCTAGAGGGCCCATGGTGAGAAGCCTCTAGAGCTTGCTGCAAAGTGGCCTAAGAAGGGAAACCTCAGCTCTCCTCCTAAGCTATTGATCGATGGCGAAGTCGAGGACATTAGCCAGCTTAGGCACACCAAGCGGCTTGAGCAAGGGCTCGTCCAGCGGCCAAGAAAAGGAAGCTAATGAAGAGCACTGCCGGGACGTCAGAGGACCCTTGCGCTCAGTTGGCTGGTGTTGTTGAAGCTAAAACTGATCAGCATAAGATGCCACCTCATCCTTCTGGCGTCCTTGAGCCTACCCCAAAGTCGACCGAGCGGTTTGGGAGCGAACTGATAGTGGCTAGTCCTTCCAAAATCTTTGCTGCTGTTTCGGGTTCTTCTGCTCCTCTAACAACTGCCCCTGCAGCAGCTGAATCCTGGAAGAGGGCTACATAGTCTGTGGGCATTTCCCATCCTGCGAGTTCTAAGCCCCCTTGTCTGAGGATTCAATGCTTTTCACTCTCAAGGCTTCCTTCAAGAGGATAAAGGAGTTTTTGGGTCCCAACTTTGTGGTCGTAAACGAGCTGCAAACCGTTAATGTGGCAAAGAATCTCGTTTTTCATCTGGGCAGGGTAATGATTTTCTTTCTAAGCCTTTGATCATTGTGCTTCTCCTTTCTTGATATTTGTTGCAGGTTTGTGCTGAATGTACGGGTGTTTCCCTTCAAGCGGCTGACATTGACTGGAACTGGTGCAAGGTGGTGGCTCCCCATCACTACTACACTAGTACTGTTTGTTCAGACTGTCCTTCAAGGCTCACCATTTGCTGTTCTTCCTTTCCGTCTCACTTCCGGGGAATCAATTACCAGTGCTTCCCTTGGCCGTTTCTAAGGGTCTGGCGCTGGACGAAGGTTCCGTTATGGAAGAGGATAGGCAAACCTCTATAATCTTCTTCCCTAGTTCAGAATCCTCTTTGTTGGCACTTATTAGCACCCAATCTTGTCATACTTTGGCACAGCGAGCTTCAGATTTAGGACTACATTTTCTTCTATGGAAGGGTTTCATCTTCGGACTATACGAATCCTTCTTAGAGAGCATTTAATTCTTTCACCTGTAAATCTTAGTAGTTTTGGTGACAATTTTTTATTTTCTGTTTTCTTCGGGTAATTCATACAAATATCATTTGCAACTTGGTGACAAAAATTCACCTCTCTATTACCCATAGTTTCTGTTTTGCATTTGGTATTGCAATTGTAAGTAAATCAACTTGGACACAAACAGTAATAAGGTGACCATAAGTAACGATTACAGGGAATTGTGTTACCATCATGGAGAGATTTC
This sequence comes from Arbutus unedo, assembly GCA_014822125.1. Lineage (NCBI taxonomy): Eukaryota > Viridiplantae > Streptophyta > Magnoliopsida > Ericales > Ericaceae > Arbutus > Arbutus unedo. The sequence continues at coordinate 8,254 of JABCMJ010030149.1, read as the reverse complement.
AGCCTCTTAACTTTCTCAGCAAAAAGAGGAGGAAGTCCATCATTTAACTTAGCATTCCAATGTTCAGTATTAGCATCATGCCTTTGCACGGCTTTTGTCATGAGGACATCCTTACATCATCTAAAATGGATTAAAGGACACCTATGGTTCTGAAGAATCTCTCTATTTCTTTCTTCTTTTTGAGGAAAAGCGGCAATAAAATCAAGGAGATAGATTAAAATAATGTGTAGTCTGCTGACAACATCATCTTTGCTTATAATTGTAGGCCGTCGAGTCATTGTATTGCTTTGGTTCCGATTTTAATGGCAGTTAAATCTCATGTCTTCAAGCTGAGCATAAAAAGTTATCCCACCAACCTCTGTTACTTCCATAGAAGCCACTACTAAATACCTTGACTTTACAGTTGATATTGCTAGCTAAGAAGCACGGGCACGGATGCACACATGACACGACATGGACATGCGAACACCTGATTTTTCCAAAAACTAGGGCAAGGAGACATTCACGATACATTGAATTCAAAATAAATAATATAGTTATCTAACCAGGTAAAATTCATATATTAGATAACCATATATTTGTGGTCAAATTAAAGGTAAAAAACAAATAATATTACAACAAAAAAAGTTTTAAAAAGGCCATAAACGAAACAAAGCATCTATGGTAATTTTTATTATCAGTAGTTCCAAATGATAATTCACCATTGAAAGTGGCAATTCCACCACTGAACAAAGCATCTACGACAATATTAAGAGCCGACCGATGTGAATATTACATTTTTTCATTTAATGTTACAATTGTAACCCTCAAATTACTGAGTATTATTTTTAATTCTAGTACGATTTAAAACATCAGTTTTGAGCCCTTTAAGGTTGTAAAAATTTCATGTTTATGCAAAACATTTCCTGTGTATGTCCGATGCGTGTCCATTGGGTGTGCTGTAAGGGTCCATTACGTGTCCAAGCATGTCCACGCATCAAATGTTTTAGACATGGATACGAGAGGCATGAAGAGGTGTCCGTTCTTCTTAGATTACTAGTTTATGATGACCGTAAGAACCGCAACTATTGTGCAATGTTCTCAAAGGCGTTTTCGAGGCTTGCCTTGAGAGTTGAGGCAAGCCACACTATGAATGCGTCTAGCTGTGTATTTTGAGGTGCTGAGCAACAAAATCTATCGCCTTGAAGATGGAGGCCTATTGAGGTGTACACTATTTCCGCCTTTTGCACCCATACATCAAAGGCTAAGGCCTCAGAGGAGGAAACTTTTTTCTTGAGTTTAAGTTATTGAACTTTGTCGCATGCTTTTTACTTATAACCTTAGAGCGATTTTAAAGGTTGTATCTATTAATGAGCTGTACCATGCTTTTTCGGGATTTTTATTTATTTACTCCTTATTTTTAGTTATATTTTAATGGTTTACCTTTTAAATATAAAAAAGAAACTCCAAAGGCATCAATGCCTTGCCTCATAAGAGGTCAACTGCCACTTTGCACTTTGTACTTTGTATCTGAAAACATGCTAATGCCAGATAATGTGCAGTAATTAACTTATGATATTGGTTAGATTGACATTTTCCACTGCATGACTTGTAGTGGGGGTACAATTGCTGGTTTGGCGATTGGATCATGGCTGAGTGAATTGAAGGCAAAAGTACTGTCCTTTTCCTCTGAGTTTCACAAGTTCTGTTGTTATCATGACAATTACTTCATTAATAAGTTGAATGGTTTTAGGTCCATGCATTTTCTGTGTGTGATGACCCTGATTACTTCTATGAGTATGTTCAAGGCCTACTTGATGGACTCCAGGGGGGTGTTAGCTCTCGCGATATAGTGGACATTCAAAATGTGAGCACTTTATTCGATTAGCTGATTTTGATTTGGCTGCTTAACTTGTTATCACCTGTTGGCTTTATTCTCCATTTGTTGATGAAGTTATTTGCCGAGTGAAAAAGTTCGCTGGCATAAGGCTTGGCTGAATTTTAACAAACTGATAGTATGGAAAACTATCATAGTATACAAACGTTTACGTTAATATGTCCATAATTCTCTCTTTCTTTTAATTCTCATGGTGGAGTCCTAAAATGCTTGTATGTTTGTTCTAAAATGCTTGTATGTTTGTTTCTTAACAGGCAAAAGGTCTCGGCTATGCAATGAGCACCATTGAGGAACTTAAATTTGTCAAGGAAGTCGCCCAGTCGACTGGTGTTGTTCTTGATCCAGTTTACAGGTTCGTTTTCATACTTTGCCCGCAATAATTTCTCCACTCTTGTGATGTACTACTAGTCCTACGTCCACTACCAATAATTACAGTAGTTTATCTTTAAACAAAGTTCAAATTTCTATTAGAGGTACCGAAATATTTTGTTTGTTATTGAAATCTGTGAACTTATAGAGTGCTGTGCCACTTTTGTTGTGCTGCCATAACAGTTTTGGAAAAAGGTACGAGGTACATATCTTTTAAAGCATCCAGGCTTACATACTAGTTTTGGAGGTAATAATTAATCAATATGGGACAAACTCTGACACTTCTGCACACGTGCGACCCTTGACCTGCAAATGGAGAGGTAAACAACTGACAAATCATAATGAAACAAGGAAGGTACAAATAATGGGACAATTGACCGAGAGAGTTGTCTGAAAGCCTTCGAAACCCTAGCTCAGATACCATGTTAAAGTATCTAACTCGAAACTAATTGACAATAAGTGGAGAGACTGCGCAAACTCATATAATAGCTTTTGATGTAGCAGTTAATTAATGTAGGACAAACTCTAAAATTATTAAGATACATTCTCACAGTGAATGGAAATGGATCTCATGTTCCCTTATTTCTCTTCCTATTTTTGTTCTTTTTCTCTTGAATTGTTGATTCAGAGTGTCATTGCTCTTCCCGTTCATGTACAAGCCGTGTTGACTTAACTAGAAATTTAGCTACCTACCACATGATAGCTCATACACAGCTAAACAGTCTTCCAGCTCAGCATAACTGCCTAAAGAGCCTAAATTAACAAACTGATCACAGAGCCTGAGCTAATCGTCTATTGGACCACTTCAGCTGCACTTCATTACATTTTTAACTTGATACACTTGATACTCCCCTGCAAACTGACGCTGGAAGGTCTACAAGCCTCAGCTTGTGTTTTAGACCTGAAAATGTTGAATGCTTTGTGGTTTAGTAAGATCATCGGCAGCCTGGGCTAATGAGGGGACATGCTTGATCAATACTTGTTTGTATAGAACCTTCTCCCTTATAAAGTGGACACCACTTCTACATGCTTTGTCCTTGCATGGGAAACAGGATATTGGAGGCCAAAAACAATGTAGAAATGTCTTAACTCCGTAAAATAGGGACTGAAACAGGATGTAAAATAGGCAAATCTTTGAACAGTTGCTCTAACCAAACCACTTCAGCTGCAACATATGTTGGTTTCAAATAAATCATTGCGGAAAAATACGGATTTTGAAAAATTATTTTGGATCTACTTCTCATGCATGCATAAAGTTTGAAGGATAAGAGTTTTACATTTTTAGTTCAATGAACTGGAAACCCCAATAAATATTTTGATTCCTTTTGCACCTTGCACACCAAAATCTTCAGCCATATGACCCAAGAGAACAATAGCCAAAGAGTTTGTGGGAACCCTAGAATTTTTCCTCCCACTTTATCCTCTCAACTCTATTTTTTTTAGTAGAAAAGTTGCCGCTCTTATTATTTCCGAGAGAGAATGAGATATTTATAGGGAATGAATCCTTAGCCAACAAGTCAATCTCTTAAAATGGACTAGGGTTGGGACCTATAGGCTTCTTGAGTACTAGCTTAAATTGGGCTAACCTTCTCTCATTGCTATGAGTGGTGGCCCAATTAAACCACAATTAACTATATAATTAAGGCTGAACTCTAGGTCTCAAGAAAATTAATATATTATAACCCGTTAAATGCTAATACCATAATATCGACCTCCTTCACCATGCAATGTCCATAAGCAGCAATTGGTCGTAATAAAATACTTCAAACCAAAGCATACTTATATTTTAATTTCATTGAATACTAGTTTACTCACTTTTAGTCTAGAAAAACATTCTAATGAATCTTTCATTAAAATGACTAGCACTAGGTTTTAAAGACTAATCCAATGAACTAATTCAAGGGGACATTATACTCTATAATAAAATAGAGTGAATTCCATTTTGAAAATAAAGTTCCCACAGTCCTAACATAAACTAGCCAACCCACCGAGGTGTTGATCAAGTAAGACCTCACTCATTGGCGAATCAAAGTGACACAAGATGGAAACTTGAGTTCATTTATTTTCTCATGATTAAGAGTGAATTACAATTAGCATTATAAAATTCACACTTAGTGTGACAGTCATTAAAATCGTCTCTTATGATGGTCCTTCAATGCATACCGTATACACCAACATATTAACAGCAAATGTAAATAATTTTAAATTACAAGCAATAATGATTTATATCTCCTGGACATAAATCATATTCAATGTAATTTAGAATTTTTGTTATTCATCTCGTGAACTATTAATATTCATCTCATGAACTATGTCCAATGTATGAAACAAAACATTTCAAAATAATAAAATAAAGCTCTAATTATTTACAATTGAGGCCATTAATCCCAACAGCATAAGCTAAGGCCGTATGCAGCTTCCGTGGATGATCCATTGTAGCTTGCTTTTTAGCAGACCAAGAAAGAAGATTAGAGCCCAAGAACACACAGTTTTACCCATTAGCTGATCTTCTAGTCTATCAATAGTATCCCCAGCCTAGTCACATCAGAGAAAGCTGAAATGAGCAAGTTTCCTTTGGTGAGATGAAGGTCTTTCTTCAAGGTATCTTTGATGAACCTGAGAATTCTTTTGGCAGCAGTAAAATGCCTTTCAAGAGGGCTATGCATTTGTTGACGTAGAGCATTGACACAGAATGAAAACTCTTTGACTAGATAAGGTACTCAAGAGTCCCTACTATAGCCTTGTAGAATTCAGGATTACCATAGAGAGGATCATCACAAAGATGGAGAGGGTTTAGGCTAGCAAAGTGATCCACATGATCTACAATGTTTCACATCCGCTTCTTTTTAGCAAAACCAGAGCAAACTTCTTTTAGGAAAAGTGTTTAGGTTTATTCAACTTAACCCTAACACAAATATGATTATTATATATAGAGTCAAAGATGACTAAAATACCCTCACACCCTAAATTGAAAATACTAAGCACATATAAATCTAACACTCCCCCTAAGGCTGGCAAATAAATATTACAAAGTCCCATATTGTTACACAATAGCTCTGATTGTGGTTCGAACAATGGTTTGGTGAAGTTACCAGCTAGCTGAGCTCCTGTAGACACAACGACGGTTGCCAACATACCATTTTCTACCATTTCTCAAACAATATGACAATCTACTTCAATATGTTTGGTTTTCTAATAAAATATGGGGTTTGAAGCAATATGAATTGCTACTTGATTGTCACAATATATATGTATAGGCAACTTAACTCCTCAAGTAAAGACTGCACTCATACTTCCTCACATTTTGTATCAAGGTACTGAACTTATTGTTCAAGTTTGTACCATCCTTGATAAGCATGCTGCGTATTGAACAACACAAGGAAGATCAGATGGTGTAAGAGTAGCTATTATGCAAAAGAGCACTATTTGATCAATAGTGCTCCTGTTCTTATTTCTGGATTAGGAATTTTCTTCTAGATTCATCAATTATGTGTGTGGACGATTGGGTGGTATAACCAAGGATCCATCAACATATCCAAATAGACTATTAGCTTTCAACGAAGGGTTGGAAAATTGGCAATAAGAAATGATAGAGATGAAGGGATTACATGCTTGTAGTTTAATGATCCGTTCTTGATGCCTTTTACTTGAAGCTTTGAATTTGTTATTGAATTGCAGAGATTGAAGGGGAACATAGGATCGCCAAACGACTTGCGTCTGTGGCTCTGAAGTAACTACTGTTGTAAACTGAAACTATGAAAGATGAAATATATGAAGAATAGAATATAAAGTCATTACTCGTTCCATTTATTTACAATCAAACCGACTTAAGATAGACACTTAGATACCTATGACGTGACAGGTCTTGCACAGCTGAAGAATCTTCCAGCTCTGCGTAATTGCCTAAACGGTGTAAACTAACAACTGTCTATTGAACTACTTCACCTGCACTTCGTACGGTTGCACTTGATGCATTTAACACACTCAACCTGTTTTAAGATACGTTGGTAATTTGCAATTACTGCAATATTACTTGGAATGCAAAGACCAGTTTGGACATCCATACAGAATGGCAAGTTTGCCATCATCAGTGTTTTCATTCGGTAAATTCCTCAAGGGAATCGCGTGATTTTGTTGAATTGAATAATTGTGCATTACTCTTATGTGCATGTGCATGTGCATGTTCAGACACAGGTGGTCTACTAATTGCAGGCAATTCTCGTGTTTTCTTCGTATTACAAAGTTGCTCACAATCATTGTTGTCATTTTCATCGTCATTCATCAGTATTTATTACCATAATTACTAGGGTTTTTTTTCTTTGGCTTAGCAAAAAGATTAACCTTACTATACCGGTCATGAAGTGTCACTTTTTTATTGAGATGATGTACTGGATATGTTTTTAGTGGAAAAGCTGCTTATGGGATGATGAAAGACATGGCTGAAAATCCATCGAAGTGGGCGGGAAGAAAGATCCTATTCATACACACTGGTGGTCTCCTGGGTTTGTTCGATAAGACAGATGAGATGGTGTCGCTGGTGGGGAATTGGCGTAAAATGGATGTGCATGAATCTACCTCTCGGAAGGATGGCACTGGAAAAATGTTTTAGGTTAGTAAAAGAAGCAGTGGTTGCACCTCCAATTATTTATGTGAATACGAGTGTCAATATTTTGTATCATCTTATTTGGATTCCCATCAATGGTTCATGTTTGTCTTCTCTTCTCGTGCCAACGGTTATTGACTATCAAGGAAGTAGTGTATATAAGTTCAAGGGTTATCTTGCTATTGTGTCGGGAATGATATATGTACCAGCAAGTCATGCCATGTGGGTCTAGACTCTTTCGCTTAGGTCTTGCTTGCTGCAGTAGTTTTTGCTTCTGTTCTAGAGAACTGGATCAAAATCGATTTTTTTTGTCTGCTTAACTTTCTTTTTTTTTGATATTTTATTTTGGTTTCCAGAATTTAGCTGGTGGAATAAAAGGCAATCAAGTCAGGAGTTTTGAATTCTTTTCACTCAGCTACACAATTCCTCCCTTCCTTCTCCAAACTTTCTTAATCATCAAAGGGATAAATCTTTCCCTTTCATAATCAGGATTCTATCCTTGTTCATTGTTTATTGCTGCCAATTTGTTTCTTGATAGGGATCTGCCAAATTATTGATAATAAGCTTAACAAATATTGCGAAGTTGCTTTTAATCATGGGAACGAACAGTTGTGAGTGGGAATTATTCAATAAGTAGTCAAGAGCCCAAGTGGGAAGCTTCTTTAAAGGTCACAGGAGTTAGTCACGTGGTTGAATTTTGTGAATTTCGGGGTGCTATTAATTGTTGAAGGTCCAGTACAAGAATTTATTTGTGAGTTTTTCTCAATATCTTTTTGTGTCAATTTTTCTAGAGTATATTTAAAAATATATTTTAAATATATTGAACAATTTAAATTATCAAAATTTAATTAGAAAATAAGAGGTTCATATTTTATCAAAATAAGAGATCCTTCATAAGAATATAAATCTATACATATGTGTGTGTGTATATATATATTGATGATTCGAACCGTTCAATATGTATAAAACATATTTTTTAAGGGTATTCATGTGAAATCAGTTCAAAATATTATCGAGTATAGATTGATCCAATCAGTTTTGTATAAAATTATTTTTATCAGTATTTATGGAAAATTATTTGGATCAATCTCCTTTGGGTATTTGTTTCAGTCGATTTTTCGCAAATACCCTTAAAAATATGTTTTAAATACATTGAACAGTTTGGATCATCAATATTTGATCGAAAAATAAGAGGTTTTTATTTTAGCAAAATGAAAGATCACTTATTAAAATCTCTCTCTCTCTCTCTCTCTCACACACACACACTCTATATATATATATATATATATATATATATATATATATATATGAGCGAGCTTCTAATAAGGGATCCTGGCTACGGTGTGAATTTTCTATTTCTTGATCAAATTAATGTGTTTAAAACATGTTTTTAAGAGTAATTGCAA
>JABCMJ010030142.1:0-14354 GCA_014822125.1 Arbutus unedo | reverse complement strand
TTACTTTATGAACGTTTTTATAATTTCTCAAGAAATAGAGTAATTTGTCTTAACGTCTTCATAGCATTAAAAAATACTTCTCTCTATGCTTGATCCTTTACGTAAGGAAAATAGTTAACATGAAAACACGTATTTTCAAACCCCCCAATAACTAAAGTCGTGTGTATTAAAATCTTTATAAAATATTTTGATGCTTGCGTAAAAATAAAATAACTAACGTTAAATAACTATTTTTTGAATCCTGCAATAACTAGAGATATGTGTATTAACGTCTTTATGATTCCACGATCACTAAAGTCATGTGTATTAACATACTTACATTATACTTGATCTTTGCACAAGGAAAATAATTAACATGAAAACAAGTATTTTCGAACCCCGCAATAACTATAAAAAAAAAAAATGAATATATATACTTTATGCAAAAACCTACAATTGAGTAAAAAACGTATGAACGTATTATATGCATGCATGTATTCGAACAATGCATGGTAAGTAAGCTAAGCTAGATAAATATAATGGGCTAAATAATAAGAATGGACAGAGAATACTTCATCTATTGATCCGATACCTGAATTAATACTAATATTTCTTCTCGATGACGCCAACTAATAGGAAATTTCGATCGCTAATACATATGAAAAGCGAAGATCTGCAAGAGAAAACAGATCCTTGCTGAATAAAGCCTTCTTAATTAATTAATTTAATGTCACTAGTTATTTTGACAATTGATCATGAAAAACAAGAAATAAGGAGAAAAACATTATAAGAGGAAAAAGATGTAGAGAAAAATGGAAAATATAAAGACAGATGAACCACTTTAAAAGTTATTTGGATTTGGCTTTAAATTTTTAAATTTTTTTATTATTTAGTTTTTTTCATGTTTATCATTTTTTCTTTAATTTTTTATAAATTATTGATTTTTCTAGGTGTGATGTTTCAAAAAATCTGAACAACATGAATCAAATTTGAAAAAATAAAAAAATATGTGTCTATTTTTTATTGTTTTTTATTTAAGTGATTTTTTTGCTTTTGATCATAAATTTTTATCTTTAAATTTTTTCTAGTTGATACGAATTTAATTTACAAAAAATTTACATAAAATTAACAAATACAAAAAAAATTCAAATAAGGATAAAAAATAATACATGACTCATGCTCTTTTGGGCTTTTAAGTTTTTTTTTTCCCACAAAAATCATGCATTAAAATGATTGGGCTATGTTTGGTAATGTTATTGTTTATAATTCTTTAGTTTAATTTCTATGAATTTTGGAAATTAATATAATATGCATGTGTGTTGTGCTTCATGTGTAATTTGTGCGTTTCACGTGTATTGGTCCACTCCACACACATTTATGGCCGAATATCTATATGTTTAGTATTTCCTTTTGGTAATAAAAGTACATTAAAACATGATAAAAAATTAACAATTTTGGGATATTTCGTCCCTGAAGAGTCTTCATGCAATAAATTAAAAATACATAACATAATTTAAAGCTATTGTGAAAATCTCACATAGTTCGGTTTACCATCGGTTAGTGTGTCTGATATTTGTTGGCTTTACGGTGCATACAATTGATCCTCTCGTCATCAAACCATTTCACGAAAAAATGGCATAAAATGTATTCTGAAAAAAAAGTTAACTATTAAAGAAGAAAAATTTGGAGAAAAAAATAGTTTTTTTTTTCAAAATACCAAACACAGTCTAAGCTTGGTTAACTTGAAATACAGTAAAAGCTCCTCCTCATTTCCTCAGCTTCTCTCCTACACGTAGATTATCAGCCACCAAAAATATGTGCTATTTCTTATTATTTATTATCCAACTATTTTTTTTTTCTTTTGATCATAATTTTTTACATTTTAAATTTTCATGTCGAGATGTTTAATTTACAAAAACTTTACATAAAATTAACAAATGCAAAAAAATTCAAATGAGGATACAAAAATAATACATGACTCGTATACTCTCATTTGGACTTTTAAGTGTTTTTTCAAGAAAATCATGAATTAAAATGATTGGGCTCTATTTGGTAACGTTTTAAATTAAAATAGTTAATAATTTTTTTTGTTTTTTTCATTTACCATTTTTCTTTTTAATTGAAATCATTTATGGCATTTGTTCCTAATTTGACAGCGTACACTTGGCATTTATATATTTTTATTTATTATTTGTATTATTATAATTATTCGTCATTTATTTAATTACCGTTGTTAATTTATCACATTTACTTTATTTTTAATTGATAATAAGAGTAATATTTCTTTTATTTATGCTAAAAATAAAAAAAATTAATTAATGGTTCAAAAAATATTCTAAAAAATCGGGGCGTTACAATTCTAATATGCATGTGTGGTGTGATTCGTGCGTAATTTGTGGGTTTTGCGTGTATTGGTCCACTCTTTACACATCTGTGGCCGAATACCTATATTTTTAGTATTTCTTTTTGGTAATAAAAGTACATTAAAACATGATTACAAATTAACAATTTTAGAGTATTTCGCCCCTCAAGAATCTTCATGCAATAAATTAAAAATACATAAGATAATTGGAAGATAATTGTGAAAATACAAAATTCGAAGATAATTGTGAAAATCTCACATAGTTCGGTCTATCATCGGTTAGTACGCCCAACACTTGTTGATTTCACGGTACATGCAGTTGATTCTCACATCATCAAATTGCGCCACGAGAAAGCGACATAAAATGTTTTCCGAAAAGTTTGATCATCCAAATACTATTTATATTTTTTTCTCGCTTACGGTTCCATTTAGTTGGAAAATGAAATAAAAATACGAGAACATTTAACTTTCTTAATTTTTTTACATATCTAGTTAATGAAAATATTATGAGATTTATGTTCCTAACTTTTTTCATTCTACTTATTTCTTGAGTGGCTTGTCATTTCCGAATTTCTCCCACCTTTTTGTTAATAAATATGCTTTTGTAAAAAAAAAAATTCAACTAAAATTTAAAGGAGTTAACTATTTAAAGAAGAAAAAAACTATTTTTTTGCAAAATACCAAACACAGCCTAAGCTTGGTTTACCTAAAATACGGTCAAAACTCCTCCTCCTTCCTTCAGCTTCTCTCCTGCCCGCAGATTATCAGTTGCCAAAAATATGTGTCTATTTTTTATTATTTTCGATTTAAGTGATTTTTTTCCTTTTGATCATAATTTTTTATCTGTTAAATTTTTTTGTCGAGACATTTAATTTACAAAAAACTCTACATAAAATTAATAAACACAAAAAAAATTAAAATATGGATACAAAAATAATACATGACTGATATGCTCTTTTTGGGCAATTAAGTTTTTTTCACAAAAAATCATGCATTAAAATGATCGGGCTCTACTTGGTAACATTCATTATTTACAATTCTATAGTTTAATTTCTATGAATTTTGGAAATTAATCTAATATGCATGCGTGGTGCGCTCCATGTGTCATTTGTGGATTTCACGTGTATTGGTTCACTCCGCACACCTGCATATCTATATTTTTAGTATTTCTTTTTGATAATAAAAGTACATTAAAATGTTATCACAAATTAACAATTTGGGGGTATTTCGCCCCTTAAGAGTCTTTATGCAATAAAATTCTCACATAGTTTGGCCTACAATCGATTAGTACGTCCAACACTTGCTGGTTTTATGGTATATGCAGTTGATCCTCACATTATCAAATCGCACCACAAAAAAGCGGCATAAAATGTGTTCAGAAAAATTTGATCACTCAAATACTATTTATATTTTTTGTCCAATTTACGGTTCCGTTTAGTTGGAAAATAAAATGAAAATACAAAAATATTTAAGTTTTTAATTTTTTATATGTCCAATTAATAAAAATATTGTGAGATTTATGTCTCTAACATTTTTCATTCTACTAATTTCTCGAGTGGCTTGCCATTTCCGAATTTCTCCCACCTTTTTTAATTAATTTTATTCTGTAAAAATTAAAATTTAAAGGAGTTGACTATTAAAGAAGAAAAATTTTGTACAAAAAAAAAACAGTTTATTTCTTTCTTTTCAAAATACCAAACATAGCCTAAGCTTGGTAGACTTGAAATATAGGCAAAACTCTTCCTCCTTCCCTCAGCTTCTCCCCTACTCGCCGATTATCAGCTACCAAAAACCCGGTATTTGATTTTCAAATTTTCCCGGAGTGAGAGTAGTCCTCCCCTGTTGATTAGGGAGGTTTCGAGCACGGGCAGTGATGGTGGCTGTGCGGCGGAGGCAAGTGAATCGGACGGCAATGGTGACGGCGTGACAATTACACATCCGCTACTTTAAAGGTTCCAAGTTATCCTTGAAGATCAATATGGACTCTACTGTCGGATGGTTTAAGTCGATTATCTCGAATGGAGTTTACTGCAAGATTGCGAATGATCCAAAAAAAATAAACTAACAACAAAGAAAATCCAGATAATGCGAAACAAAAAATCAACCGACACCCAAATTTCAGCCGAAATCTAGGGTTTTGTTGTTTTGGTTATTTCGAAACAGACGACACCCATATAACAGAATATTGATTGCTAACGTCTTTACAGTCATCGTTAAAAAATATTTATCTTTATACATGAAAATAGCATGGCAATAACTATATTAACGTTTTTATAATTCCGCAATAACTAGGGTCATCTAACATAAGGAAAATTGTTAATACGAAAACACGTATGTTAGAATCTTGCAATAACTAGAGTCATGTGTATTAACGTCTTTACAATATTTTTTTATGCTTGCATAAAAGAAAATAATTAACTTTAAAATTACTATAATAACTAGAGATATGTCTATTAAAGAAGAAAAATTTTGGAGGGAAAAAAATAGTTTTTTTTTTTTTAAAATACCAAACACAGCCTGAGCTCGGTTCACCTGAAATACAATCAAAACTCCTCCTCCTTCCCTCAGCTTCTCTCCTACTCGCAGATTATCAGCTACTAAAAATATGTGTCTATTTTTTTATTGTTTTCGATTTAAGTGATTTTTTTACTTTTGATCATAGTTTTTATTTAAAATTTTTTTTGAGAAAACTTTATATAAAATTAACAAATGCAAAAAAAATTTCAAATAAGGATAAAAAATAATACATGACTCATATGCTCTTTTGGGCTTTTAAGTTTTTTTTTTCCTGCAAAAATCATGCATTAAAATGATTGGGCTCTGTTTGATAACGTTCATTATTTAAAGAGTTTAATTTCTATGAATTTTGAAAATTAATCTAATATGAATGTGTGGTGTGCTCTATGTGTCAATTGTGAGTTTCACGTGTATTGTTCCACTCCACGCACATCTATAGCCGTGTATCTATATTTTTAGAATTTTTTTTTGGCAATAAAAGTACATTAAAACATGATCACAAATTAACAATTTTGGGGTATTTCGCCCCTAAAGAGTCTTTGGGCAATAAATTAAAAATACATAACATAATTTGAAGATAATTGTGAAAATCTCACATAGTTCGGTCTATCATCAATTAGTGCACTCGATACTTGTTGGCTTCACGGTACATGCAATTGATCCTCACATCATCAAATCGTGCCACGAAAAAATGACAAAAATATATTCTGAAAAGTTTGAATACTCAAATACTATTTATATTTTTTGTCTTGCTTGTAGTCCGTTTAGTTGGAAAATGAAATGAAAATATGAAAACATTTAATTTTTCTTTATTTAATAAAAATATTGTGAGATTTATGTCTCTAATTCTTTTCATTCTACTAATTTTTTGGATGGCTTGTAATTTTCGAATTTCTCCCACCTTTTTGCTAATTAATTTGCTTTTGTAAAAATAAAAATTTCAACAAAAATTCGAAGGAGTTAACTATTAAAGAAGAAAAAATTTGGAGGAAAAAAACGGTTTTTTCTTCTTCAAAATACCAAACACAGCCTAGGCTTAGTTTACCTGAAATATAATCAAAACTCCTCCTCGCTCTCTCAGCTTCTCCTACTCGGAGATTATCAGCTACTAAAGATATGTGTATATTTTTTATTGTTTTCAATTTGAGTAATTTTTTTTTACCTTTGATCATGATTTTTTAATTTTTTATCGAGACATTTAATTTACAAAAAACTTTATATAAAATTAAATAACACAATATAAAAATTTAAATAAGGATAAAAAAATAATGCACGACTCATATGCTCCTCTGAGCTTTTAAGTTTTTTTTTTTCTCTCACAAAAATCATGCATTAAAATGATTAGACTCTGTTTGGTAACTTTCATTATTTACCATTCTATAGTTTAATTTCTATGAATTTTGAAAATTAATCTAATATGCACGTGTGGTGTGCTCGATGTGTCATTTGTTGGTTTCATGTGTATTAGTCAACTCCGTACACATTTATAGCCACATATCTATATCTTTAATATTTTTAATAATAAAAGTACATTAAAATATTATCACAAATTAACAATTTTGGGGTATTTGGCTCCTAAAGAGTCTTTATGCCATAAATTAAAAATACATAACTTAATTTGAAGATAATTGTGAAAATTTCACATAGTTCAGCATATCATCGGTTAGCGTGTCGGATATTTGTTAGTTTCACGATATATACAGTTAATCCTCACATCATTAAACTACGTCACGAAAAACGACATAGAATGTGTTTTGAAAAATTTGATTACTCAAATACTATTTATATTTTTTGTCTTACGGTTCTGTTTAGTTAGAAAATAAAACAAAAATACAAAAAAAATTAATTTTTTAAGTTTTTATGTGTCCAGTTAATAAAAATATTGTGATATTTATGTATCTAAAATTTTTCGTTCTAACTTTTTCCATTTTACTAATTTCTTGGGTGGCTTGTCATTTCTGAATTTCTCCCACTTTTTTGTTAATTAATTTTCTTCTGTAGAAATTGAAAATGAAATTTAAAGGAGTTAATTATTAAAGAAGAAAAATCTTGGAAGAAAAAAAAAAATTAGTTTTTCTTTTCAGAATAACAAACACAGCCTAAGCTTGGTTTCACTTGGAAATTGAAATACAGGCAAAACTTCTCCTTCCCTCAGCTTCTCTCCTACTCGCCGATTATCAGCTACCAAAACCCCGGCATTTGATTTTCAATTTCTTCCCCGGATTTTAGGGAGTGAGAAAAGCCCTCCCCTGTTGATTAGGGAGGTTTCGAGCATGGCCGGTGATGGTGGCGGTGCGGCGGAGGCAAGCGCATTGGACGGCGGCGGCGTGACCTTACACATCCGCTGCTTCAAAGGCTCCAAGTTATCTTTGAAGGTCAGTATCGACTCCACCGTCGGATCGTTCAAGTCGGTTATTGCTCGGAACTGCGACATCCCCGCCGAACAGCAGCGGTTGATATACAAAGGGAGGATTTTGAAGGACGACCAAACTCTAGAAAGCTACGGTATGCCAATTGATTCTCACCATACGCATGCATGTGTTACTATGTGTGTGGACTTATGATTCTTAAATTTATGTTGATAAAGGGAGTTAGCATTTTAGTCGAGTTGGATTTCTTGGAAGAACCGAACTCTAGCAAGCTGCGGTATATCAATCGGTTCTCACCACACACATGCATGTGTAATTAGTTAGTGTCTGTGTGGAATCGAGTCATTATGTAATCGATACTTAATCTGTACATGGGAATGAAATTGATCATGGTAGCTTAAAGTAATTTAGTTACCGAAGAGGGTTGCAAGTTTGCTAAGGAGGGAATTTGATATGTTCTTTATGGAAGATTGGAGAATAAGAAGAGATCTATTAAGAGAAAGATTTATCTGAGAGAAAATCTTAACAGTTACATTATCTCTCATCATTTGCTCCTTACTTGTTTCTTTATCCCTGTGTAGAAATAGATTTTGTTTCAAACTCAGGTTACTTATTTTCATGCGTTAAGCTGTCTTATTCTAGCCGACCTCAGTATCGGTGGTTTTTTTATGGATTGACGTTTCAAGCATTGCTCCTGTTGGGCTTCTTATGTCAGGATATGGATCAAATAATAAATATTCCTTTTTGGATGGTCTATCGGCTCCCGGTCAATCAATGATCTCAATCGTGAGATAGGATTGCTAATTGAACTTTTCCCCTGTTTTCCATCTGAATCAAGTTAGTTTTCTTGGAAGAATGTATCCCTAAAAAGCTGCGGTACATCTATCGATTCTCACCGCACACATGCATGTGTAATTAGGTTAGTGTCTGTGTGGAATCAAGTCATTATGTAATCTATACTTAATCTGTACATGGGAATGGAATTGATGATGGTAAGTTGAGTAATTTTGCAAGAGGATTGCAATTGGGATAGTTTTGCTAGGGAGGGAATTGGGTGTGTTGTTTATGGAAACACAAGGATGGATGTATTGTTATCTCTCATCATTTGCTCCTTACTTGATTCTTTATCCCTGTGAAGGTGTAGATTTTGTTTCAAAAACTCATGCTACTTCTTTTCATGAATTCAGTCTGTAAATAAAAAATGATCTCAATCGTGAGGTAAGATTGCTAATTGGACTTTTCCCCTGTTTCTTTAGCCCCTGCTTGTTGGTTCCATTTTATGTACGGATTTCTTGTAGTAAAAAAATTGTGGGTTTATCTCGTCTATATGAACAGCATGATTGTGAACTGTCGTTGTATTGTAGCTATTCTTGAACTAATATTATCTTTCTGCGATTTATAGGACTGGAGGCTGATCACACTGTCCACTTAGTTCGCAGTTTTGTACCTGCTACATCAACCAATACCATGGGTGCATCCAACACCGGAGTTCCAAATTCCACTTCAAGTGGTGTGAGCTCTGTTGGTTCTGATGAAGGTGGTGCATATGGGGGGCTATTTCCTGGACTTGGTTTCAATGGATTATGCAACAATGGTGGATTATTTGGAGCTAGAATTCCAATATTCGAACAAGTGCAGCCACAATTGACCCCAAACCCCAATCTGATGAGAGAAATAATTGACACGCCTTTTGTTCAGAATGCAAGGGATAACCCGGATAGAATGCAGAATATAATGATGAACAGTCCTCAGATGCATGAACTCATTAATCGGAATCCAGAGCTTGCTCACATACTCAATGACCCTAGCACTGTCAGTCAGACGTTGGAGGCTGCAAGGAACCCTGAACTCATGCGTGAAATGATGCGCAATCCTGACAGAGCAATGAGGAATATCGAATCATCTCCGGAGGGATTTAATATGCTGAGGCAGATGTTTGGAAATGTTCAAGAGCCATTTCTGGATGCAGTAACTAGGGCTGGGGACACTCGGAATGATCTAGACTCAAACCCATTTCAGAACCTGTCGACCCGCTGTGCTAGCACTAATTCTGAAACTGTGCCCAATTCATCTACTCCAAATTCTAATCCACTTCCTAACCCTTGGGGCCCTGGTGAGGGTAAGTTAAGCTCTATTTGCTACTCTTTTTCTTCTTTAAGACTTCGGATGTTTTGGTTTTGATGCAGCTGACTTTGAGCCTATACTGGTCCTTATTTTGTGCTCAACTTGGGGTATGAGTAATGTAAAACTTACTATGTTGTCAAAGGAGATTGCTCTGTCTCAGTGTTGTTAAACCTGTTCAATGCTTAAAAGTGTCATTCACAACTCTGATGTAGCCTTTACGTTCTATTCGGGTCATGGACTTGTAGGAAAAAGGAATGGGAAAAGGAAATGGAAAGTTGAATGATCTAACCATGGTTAGCCATTGGATTCCGTAACTTTCTATTACCTTTTCCTTGTCTGAACCCTTTTGAAAAGGACACTTTTGCTAGTATATTGTTAACTTACTGTATTCTGGCAGCTGGAGCTGCTCAAGGGAGCTCCACTACTAGGTTGAATCCTGATGGAGATGTTAGGCTGCCAGCACTTGGTGACCTAGTTGGTCTCATAGATTATCAGCCCATGTTTGGTTCCACTCAGGATACTGCTTCATTAAATGAGTTCATGCAAAACCCAGCTGTATCACAGATTGTGCAAAGTCTCCTTTCCAACCCTCGATACATGAATCAGGTAGTTCTGTTCTTTGTTATGTACTATGCGCTTATATGACCATGAGGTTTCTTGTTCTCTGATGTATTTGTTAGATTCTCGGTCTCAATCCACAGCTACACGATGTACTGGACTCCAATCCCCAGTTTAGACAGGGGATGCAAAACCTAGAATTCATTAGTCAATAGACTTTTGCCAGGAACACTAGAGGTACATGGCATGAGATAACGTCTTCCCTGTGCTTTCTCTATGCATGTACGTATAACGAAATATAAACTAATTTAGAGATAACTAATGAGATAGACGAATGAAGGGATATATCTGTTCTGGGGTTCCATACGTGTCAATATGTTTGGAGAAAGCTTTACGGTGGTGGTTAAGGTGTCATTCATTATTATTTTCTTTAATTTATTGGGTTTTGTTTGACAACATCTAGTTAGGCTTTCACACCACCTCTGCAAACACATTAACTCATCACCACTGTTCTCCCAGGTATGCTACTTAATATCAATTTTCCCATTTTGCTTGGTTTTCATGAGATTGGTTAACATATTGATTCTCACTGTTTCAATGTTTTTTGTTGAACTACTTCTTCTTAAATCACAATAGCTACACGCATTTCTAAAGGTTTTCTTTACAAGAAACAAAAAGGGATGAATGTAAGCATTACGGCACAGAGGTGAAAATTATTACGTGTAAATAATAAGAAACATTGGATGTATAAGTTTTTCCTCTGAAGAATAACAGGTGGTATTGAACAAATAACTGTCTCCGGCAAGGAATCCTGTAGGTTGAGGAGTAATAGTTGCATAAGTTTTGTTGGGGTGGAAAACATTTTTTGATTAATAAAGGGAAAATATGGGGGCATGACTGAGCAGAGTAACTGTTCCTGGCAAGGAATGATACGAGTTTAGGAGTAATGGTAGCACAAGTTATTGGGGTGAAAAGTATCTTTTGATTAATAAGGGGAAAAGATGGGACCCATGGGGGTATGGTGTTTGCATTTTACACTAGATTGGTTACCTTCAGAGTGAAAAAGGCATAGAAGTGAAAATTGTCGGCCGCAATATCCCGTAGATAGGTGATAATCTTTTCTCAGTTTTTGATTTGATCTTTTATTGAAAGAATTTTCTTTTGAAACTTTGTATTATTATCCAATTTTAGGTGCCTACAGGGAGGCACGACAAGAAGTTTCTACCATGAGTTCAGCATTTAATTGTTAAATCTGTACTTGAGATTGGGAATGATGCTAATCAAATCATCTAGTTTCATGGTGCAAGTTAACTGACTCAAACAAAATTTTGAACTTCTGTTCATGAGCATAAAAGGGGCCAAAAACTTTGCTTGGATATGTTTATTTCAAACCTGAAAACACTATTTCATTCCGTTTGGTTGGCTGGGAAACTCTTTAGTGTGAACAAAGGAGGAGAAATATATGAGTGTATTTGTTCAGTCGCATTTTGGACTTAAAAAGAGGGGCTTTCATTTTACAAGCCTCCTACAGGCAAATGTAAAGTTTAATGAGTTGTATCCCTCATTCTTTCTGGAAAGAAATGCTTCAGTAGTAGAAGATGGTTTACCTTAATCATTAATGTGCATATGTGAGACCCTTTTTCTTTTATGTTTTTCTTGGAACTTTAGTTCTTCCTCCCACTGTATCTTAAGTTCTGTTTTCCGCTGTTTCAGCAAATCTTGACTTTGCGGCAAACTCTTCAGTCTCAGCTTGGTCATCAACCGTCAACCAGGTGTGACTTGACTTGTAAATTTGTTTTTGTAATGGAACTAACTTCAAGCCTTACAATTTTGGGAATAACTCCTGTTATCCATTTACCAGTACATGTTATTCATATAGCAGAATGCCAGAATGTAACTTTTGATTCAATAAATGCGCCAATGTCAGAGTTTAGAATATTCTAGATCATTTGCCATTGTCTTTTCCCGTTTGATACTCCTTGATGATACCCATTTCTTATTTTGTTGATTAGATTTTAACCCGTTTAATTGCTTAAATGAAATTACACTCCTGCAGGGAAGCAAGTCAAACCGGTGGGGTGACAGGTACATAATCTAAGACAGAAATTTCTTTTGCTTGTATTCTTACAATGCCTGATCATTCATGATAGCTCCTATGTTACATGAACTCCAGTACAAGTGTTGGGTGTTGGTGCATATCTAGGTGTCGGACCATTCGAGTCTCTAATTAAGGGTACATGGACTCATTTGAAAAATACTACCATAATATTTCATGAAACAATCGTATTGTAAAGAAGATGGTGTCAGAAAAGACATTTTGCTCTTTTTATAACAATTAGGAAACTAAATATACAAACAACTACAAGTGTTTGATGGAAAGAGTCACCCGCATTACTGTACACCTTATCTAGGTGTCAAATGTCCGACATCACGTTTTTCTCCCTTTCTTCGTACAATGAAAAAGGAGTGGAGTTTCTCTGGACTAAATGCATTTTCCCAATAGTGGACACAACATGTCAATGGTAGTTCTACAGTACATATCTCCAAAGGATTTTGAGTCTTGACTGCTGTTGGTATGGTATTCTTTGTTGTCCTCGGCTCCTCGCATTAACACAACATGCTTCCCTGAAATTCTCATGATGTTACCCTTAAAACTTTATTTACTTTTTTCTTGAAAAGGAAAAAATGCTACGAAACTAAAATACTACTTTTCCTTGGTTGTTTTTATTGTTCTATGTTATGTTAGTTCTCTCTCACAATCGGAGTGTCAATGTTCTTTTGAATTGCAGCTGCACTTGACAATACTGGGTTGCAGATGATGGTGAACATGTTTGGTGGCCTTGGGACTGGAACCCCTGCTCATAGATTGAACGGTAGGTATTATTTTATATTCCCTTGTATGCCCTATTTCCTCGTGCATATACTAACAGCTTACTTTTTTTTCTTTTTTGGGTCAAATTTTTAGTCCCCCCTGAAGAAGTATATGCTATTCAGCTCTCACAGCTACGAGAAATGGGTTTTGTTGATACTCGAAGGAATATACAGGCACTCATCGCCACTACTGGAAATGTTCATGCTGCAGTGGAGCGTCTTCTGGGGAACCCTGGTCAGTAGCTTATGATCATCGTTATCGTAACATTGAGCTCAATACGACGTATGTGTGTTGTCACTCGGAAACGACTGAAGTTCTTTTTGACACCCCGGAGGCGTTTTCAGGTTGTAGTTTGTTAAGTACATATTGTAAAATAGAGTTGTGAACATGTTGCCACTTAGGATGTTTAGACGTACATGAGTGTTATGTACATGTAGTGTCGATAAACACTTCTCCCATAAACCGCATTTTATGCGAATTTTCCAGTTTTTGTGTGTGTAAATGTCACTGTCTTGATGAAACTAGACAAGGTTGAACCCAATTTCAACTATTTCTTTTGGCTAGTTTCCGTTATCTGTTTGCTGGGGATGTACTTGTGGAATCTGATTTTTATTTTTTCGTGTCTTTTTTATCTGGTTTATTTTATATGGGTTTTGGGGGAAATTATTTAGTGGTGCGAGACAACCATGCCGTCTTTGGAACCCTGTTGTCCGCTGTGCACAGCAGAATATGCTGTGTGCTAAAAAGATATTTTGGCTCCCCAAATGCCCCCAAAAGCTGCCCAAAAAACTGCTTGAACAATGCTCAACCGTTTGGGCAGTTTTTAGGGTGTTAAAACAGTGTCGTTTTGGCGTGTAGTACATTATAATGTGTGTTGTGCACAGAAAGATTCTCCTAGTCCGTCGTTTTTGGTTCGACAACAATGTTTGACCTTTTTTAACAACGAGACCTAAGAGGCGTGGGAAAAATTAAGGAAACATAAGAGTGTTCATGAGCCAGTAATGGGTCTCACACACTGCACTCTATCTATAGTGTCATATTATGAGTGCGCATGCAAAAGTGTACGATGGGTGCCTTCGGAAGGCTTATTGGCACCGTTTTTGAATGGAGCAACCCAAAACGGCCAATGTCGGTTGTCTAGTGCTAGGACATGTCTTTTCTAAATTCAAAATAAACGGTTGAAATGTTACCAGTCACGAGTATATTTAATCTTAATCATAAGTGGACGAAACAAAAAATAAAAATTGTGATAATTTTGTTACTTGTAATTTAACATTGCAATTTATGCTCTCGAGTTAGTACTTATTGACCCTCACATATTCCCTACCATATATCTATGTTAGGAAATCATTAGAATGGGAACAATCTTTCATAATCCGATGAGAGACAGAGATTTTGGAATTTGCAAAAGTTTTTGGCTACGATTAGAAAGAAAAACACGATGTATGAACGTAGATATTTATGAAAATTCTGATGTCGTAATACTCGACGAATTCGTTCACTTAAAATAAGTCTGTTGATAAAAAGTAAACTTTATGATTTTCTAGAAAGAATTTCTTACTTAGTTGTTCAA
>JABCMJ010030130.1:0-32661 GCA_014822125.1 Arbutus unedo | reverse complement strand
GTTGCACAATTTTTTTAAAGAGTCTCACACATGGAGTTATTTAGCATCTTTTACTTAACTGTCTTTTTTGAAAGATGTATTGTAACTATATCTTATTTTGGTGACATACTTAACGTAATATTTTGAAAACTTTGATTTCATGTGAATGGTCATTGGGATTGGGTGACCCACTATGTACTTATGATCAAACTAGAACCCTCATCTCCTTATGCATGGACATTTTTTGGAGGATTTCATCGAGTCCTTGGTAAAAATTCTTTAATAATTGTTTATTTATTTGATTAGTTATATTTTAAAATTTGAGGGCGTGATATATATTATACAGTTATAAATGGAATCACAAATTAAAATAACAAAACAAATTCAGAAGTCAAAAAGTACGTACATAACAGATACAATACACAATCGAATCTCATGGAATAATAGTCCCCTTAAAACACATTTGTCGTTTCATCGTAGTTGTTCTATGGTAAATAGCTAACTCGACTAATGAAAACACTAACCAATAGTTATCTGTTGAACCGAGTTTGTATTTATATCTTTTTAATTAAAGAACCAAAAAAAGTAGAATATGGAAGCGTGAACAAAAAAAATTAGGTATATTGAAACACGGGGGTGCGAACGATATATTTACACATAGAGGACTCTTGAGCTGCAAAGTTCCTGCAACCTTTCGACTACAACAATCAATAGTTGCCATGAAACTTTCGAGATATTTGAGATGCAGGGCATCAATAACTATTGTAATGAATGAGACATTTCGATTACATTGTGAAACTTCTGTTGCTTAGTTTATTTGTATAAATTAACGACATATGGAGAGAGAGAAATAAACTGATATTAATATTTTTTTGAAGGTGTAATTACATGAATTTAAATGTGATAGGAAAAATAGTATTTTTTTCCCACATGGAATGACTTATTTTAAAGGTGATTACAGATTTTTTTCATGCTAATCCTATCCATCTCATTTCAGATTTTTTCCGAATACCATTTTTAGTGGTAATTATGTTCCATATTTATACTTTGTATAACTTGTTAGTGAATCGAAATAAATTTAATCATGTTACTTTTATTTTTTATGTAATGAATAAATTAAAGACATTATACACTTATTCACGTGTATATTGAAATTTGAAAAGATTGTGAATGAATTTAGAATATCGTAAACATATTTATATTTCATTTTTATTTTATAATATTAGTAACACGATAATAATAAAGTTATGTGCAAATAACACGATCAATTATGTGTATATACATATTTTTATTTGCGTATGATGAGAAATTAACGATAAATAGTATTGTTATAATATACCAAAGTGGATATAATTATATTAACTTTTAATTTGATTAAGTTATTGCCTACTCGGTGATTTTTTTAATCTATTTGATTCGATGAAGTCTCAAATATAAAATTTATGGTATTATATTTTAAATAATTCCAAAATAATTAACTTGTTCAAAAAAAATAATCCCGAGAATAATAGTTATTTTAATCCAGTACAACTTATTTTAAATAGGACTGGGTTTACTTTTTAGTTTTTTATTTTTAACTTTTTGGATTATGGATATAATGAGTTTTGAATTTGAGAAGAGTATTTAAAAAAAATATTCAGAATACATTTTATAAAAACAATAGAAAGAAAAATAAGAATGAAAATACAAAAAGAAGTTATAAATCTCGTTTTGAGTTTTTACTTCTAAAATAAAAAATAAAAAATAAAGAATAAGTTATGCAGAATTTATTTTAAGAATATGACTTATAAACAGCTAAAATCTAAAAATAAAAATGAGAAAACATAGAAGGAGACTCTCAAACACCCACGCCTATCCAAAATTGAATTTTTGGGGGTAAAATCTGCCAAATTATAATGTTGATAAGAATGCTTAGTTTTTTCATGTAAAAAGTATCCGGATGGACCATTAAACCATGTATTGTAGCATGCAATTCCGTAGTGACACCTCATCGTTACCAGCGAGAACAACCATAAATTGAGCTGTTAGGCACGTGTCAACATAACATTGGAAGGTTGTTCCACCGATGACGCGGATAGTCCCCAATCCCATCTCCTTATGTTAAATGGGTTTGAGGGCAATTCGGAATGATCACAGACGACTTCCCGCCGCCCCCTCCCCCCCGAGAGAGAGAGAGAGAGAGAGTGGGGTTCGACAGGTACATTGTTGAGATACTACTCATCGCCTCGTAATTGTAGGTTTTGTCATACTGTATGCCTTCCTTCTTCGACTGGATCTCGTAGACTGTTAATTCGTTCCTAATTTCGATTGAATCTGGATTCCTCGTTGAAATTGGACTTTGTCGGTTCAGTTGATATCGATCTCATAGATTCCTCCACCTCAACCTCCAGGTCGATTTACAAATACACATACATCATTTGTTATTGCTGGAGAGTTACTCGATTAAATAATTCGGCGTAACAGGGCGCAAAGCAAAAATGATAAGGCTACAGACGTACGCAGGGCTTAGTTTGATAGCCACTCTGGTAGTTATTTATCATGCGTTTCACACCAGAGGCCAGTTTTACCCGGCAACGGTACACTTATCGACATCCAAAATCAGTTTGGTGCTTCTTCTCAATATGGGTCTTGTAATTATGTGTATCATGTGGCAACTAACCAAACTGATCTTCCTTGGATCTCTACGGGAAGCGGAGGTCGAGAGGCTGAACGAGCAGTCGTGGCGGGAAGTTATGGAAATACTTTTCGCGATCACTATTTTCCGGCAAGACTTTTCGGTCATGTTTCTCGCCATGGTTTCTACTCTTCTGTTAATCAAGGCTCTTCATTGGTTGGCTCAGAAGAGGGTTGAGTACATCGAAACAACCCCATCAGTCCCCAAGTTGTCTCACATCCGAATCGTTTCTTTTATGGGGTTTCTTTTCCTCTTGGACAGTTTCTTCTTGTACAATTCTGCGAAATACTTGGTACAAACTCGGCGGGCTTCTGTTTCCCTCTTCTTTGCATTTGAGTAAGTGTTTACATTTGTGATATATTTTAGGTCAGTTGTTTGATCCTCACAGTCGAGTTTTTTTAAATAAGCGAGGCATTTTCACATAGCTATATGATATCTTGCATGTAGTGTCTTTATAGGGAACATAATATGGCCTAAGATTCAGCCATTTGGAAAGAAACTAAAGATGACTGCGAAATTAATTTATGCACCTTCAAGCTGTTTATAGTTCCAGTTTTGACAACTCAGTTCTAGGCAGCGACTTCTTAGCTGAATCAGGTGGTATCTAATGTTTGGGGACTTGGTTTATGGTAGCCACTTGGGAAGTAGAACGTAAGAATGAAAGAATGAGTGAAAGGAACAATAGCGGGAGGAGGAATAGCCCTTGGATATTGATATATCAGGTTAGATTATGAAAATGTATCATATTTCCTATATGCCTACTAAACATGACTCTGCACATTAATAAAACCCCTTTTAGATGAAGCACATATATCCGTAGCGCAGAACTGCTCCTAAATACTTAACCCTTCTTAGAAAATCAAATCTGATAACTGGCTGTATCATGTTCACTGAGCAATCCCCTGATGGTATAGTATATATATACAAATGCAACATAAAGATGCATTTGCTTCCACTTTTGTGATTCGTGCATTTGCTTCCGATTTTGTGACAAGTGCATTTGTTCCATGTTCTTCTTTTGCCAAAACCCTACTTCAAAGCATACTCCTAATATTTCAAATACAAATATCAGGTATATGATACTGGCAACAACAACAGTGTCGACGTTTGTGAAATATGTTTTCTACGTCAGCGACATGCTTATGGAAGGACAATGGGAAAGAAAGGCAGTCTACACCTTTTACTTGGAACTTATCAGGGACTTGCTGCATTTATCTATGTATCTGTGCTTCTTTCTTGTGATTTTTGTGTAAGTACTTTATCTGACCTAGGCTGTGTGCATGGAATCCGCTTTATATGATGTGTTTGGAGAGGTACCTACACTAGATAACAATATTATGGTGTCGAGTGCTTGTTTGAATGTTTGCACCTATGTTTCTGTATGGATACTTTCTTGCTTCCGTATTAGCTTTTGGTGTCCACGTGACAACACCAAGTGGTTGTGTAGGACTTCTGATTTGAATTAGGAAAATGATTCCGTAAAGTTGTGGAGCTATCATGAGCCATGATCTCATTTTGCAACCTTTGTCTTGCAAGGGAATCTGTGTATGACTAATATCAAGGCTGCAAGTTACTCTCCATTTCTTTGCTAAAGATGGCGATTTCTTAATTACCATGTTGGTTTTTGTTTTTTCCTTGTTTTTTTTCAGACTTTTTCCTATATCTGATGAACATGCTTTGTTTCTAACCTAGTAACTATCGATTTCGTTTGGAGTTGAGGGTTTGCTGTTGTGATTTATTATGGGATTATAGCTGATTGTCTACAAAACTGAAAGTCACTTGTATTCGATTTTACATGACGTCATTCAGTGGTACTGGTAGAGCATAATTGTTATTTCTTAGGAGCTGTTTGCCAGTACTTGCCTCTCCTTATGAGATGTGTCGATTATGACATGGAACTTTAAATTTGCATCCGTTGAAGAATAACTATCTTTTTTACCGTGAGGTGATTGAGTTTTTTCCCATATTTCAAGGTCTGTGTTGTGATTACCACTTTCATAAGATTTTCTAGATATTTACGAAAGCACCTTGACGAATCAAGGGAATGGGTTTAAGAATCCACTTGGACAGGTTCAAAACTATTGCTTATTTAGCCTCTTTTCCACTTGTTCTTGACATTTAATGATCTGAAAGTTTCCTTTCCCTTTTACTCGCTCTAAAAGGGTCTTGTTGAATTTCTTTGCTTGCTTCTGACATTAATTTGATCTTAGTAGGAGGTCCTATTTATGTTTTATTCCACCAATGGAGTGATACTCAATTGTGTTGTATTGTCTCAGGAACTATGGTGTGCCTCTGCACTTGATTAGGGAGCTCTATGAAACCTTCCGCAACTTTAAGATTCGAGTTGCTGATTACATTCGTTATCGGAAGATCACTTCAAACATGAATGATCGTTTTCCAGATGCAACACCTGAGGAGCTAAATGCGTGAGTTGTTGACGTGGTCTTTAATTTTGTCACCACATTTTACTTGTTATGCTGCTGGTCATGAGTATAATTTGATACCTATGCTCATGCAGAAGTGATGCAACATGCATCATTTGTCGTGAGGAGATGACTACGGCCAAGAGGCTAAGTTGTGGGCATCTGTTTCATGTGCACTGCCTCCGGTCATGGTTAGAGAGACAACACACATGCCCTACTTGCAGAGCCCCTGTTGCACCTCCTGAAAATGGGACTAGTACTTCTGGACCCCGGGCAGATGCTCAGCAACAAGGTTATCTTTATTTTTTGTTATTTGATAAAACTGAGCAGTCCAGGATACTGTTGAAACGGTTTATGATCATGTGACAAGTTGACTTACTATCGCTTCTAGTATGTTGAAAAGGTTGGCTAATTGTTGGCACAGGAGCAGCTGGAGTTAGTACACCTTCTCAAAGTGCAACTGGAGATGGTGTAGCTAATGGCTCCATAAGCCAACATCAGGCCAGACTCAAAGCTGCTGCTGCTGCCGCTTCACTTTATGAGAAATCTTTTGTTTATCCTTCTGCAAATACATTAGTGTGGTATGCACTTTTCTTTCATTATGGTTGTGCCCTTTTTTTCTGATGGCATATACATCGTGTTTGACCATGTTGACAATTGACAATATAGTATGACAAAAGGAGCCTGATTGTGGATCTTGTCCTGCAACTGGACGTGGGGAGAAACTAATACTATGCTATAACATGCGCTTTTGTCTATAGCAAGTAAAACTCCTTTAATTTATTTGGTGCTTCAAGATTATTCCCTCTTTCGCTGGCATTTTCCTTGGTTATATCGTTTGCGGTTGTAGTGCCGATACAATTAACTCATGCTAGCTGTTCAAAAACCAAGAAGGGGGTAATGCCTAAAGAGAGGGAGGGGGGGAGATGTCCTGCACCGCATTGCAAGCCCTAGAATCAAGTGTCCTGGATAGTGTGGTTGGCAATGCAATGATTTTGATGAGATTTGCCAACAGCTTTGGTTTTTATAAGAACTGGAAAAGATAAAGAGATCCTGAAATGATTTGTCTAGCATTCATGTCTGATCTACACTACAAAACAGTCCCGTGTATGCGCTGAATAAAGATTCATCTTGAGTGCAGGTCTCCAGGGTATGCTGTACTTCCCCAAGCATATAAACCTTTGGCTGACACTGCCACCACAGGCTCTAGTGGAGAACAATCATTGGCAGGTCCATCACAACAGCATCCATTTGCAATCCCTGGTGGTCCTGCCAACTCGTTTCCTCACTCCGGGTTTTTCCCTTTTTCCGTTCCTGGTACAAATCTGAACTTTGGAGAGGGATTTGGCAGCAACCTAAATGCACCAGACTCTGAATTAGAAGCCCAGGAAAAAGATATTCTGAACCATATTGAGGTGTGAGCTTGTATTATTTTCTCTCTTTATTTTTATGGTTGGTCCTACGTATCCTTGAATTATGTTCTTAGCCTGTTTCTTTTCACTTTTTTCCTTTACCTTCTTGTCCTGCCCTACAGAATTCACTTCTTTTTTATTGCATGACGTATTTCTTGGGCAGTTGGTATGGTGACAATAGGTTTTATTCTGAGGTTATGCGATTTAATTGCTAGGTGTTTCCGCACGTTTAACTAGTTTAAAGTACATTGTCGTTTTATTGCCATGTGAAATGAGAGTAGATTCTTTTTTGATAACTCGGAATCCGACCAACTAATCGGGAGGACTAATCACACCGTCTACTAGCTAAGTGCCCTGTCTGGACTAGCCTAACACAGGAATTGAAGTTGATCCCTGACCAAAGGCTTCATGAAGCCCCTGGTTGTCAGGCGACGACCACTGCGCCAACCCTTGAGGGTAAATGAGAGTAGAACAAGAATATGCTCTTGGCCACTGAAGTAGCTCTTTTGCATTAGGATCTTCCTTTTACATTGAATAGCTACAGGAATGAACGTAGTATTTTAACAATTTCCATTGTATACAACTAAAAGGAAATCCTAACCAAGACTGATGATTATGAGATCGCATCCTTCCTTGCATATTAAAGGAAGATAAGCTGAGAACGCTGCCCTGCTATATGTTTGTTTTTTCCCTGTATAATCAGTACTTATTTTGGGTAAAAATCCAAATAACTTGATTTGTTGTTTGTTTATGACCAACTATTTTCTCATAATGTTCCCAACAGATGCTGCGAAACCAGCTGCGCTTTCTAAAGAACTTAGCTGAGAAAAGCCCGGACACGAATGCGAAAGCATCATCTGACAGCAAAGGAAAGACAGTTGTACCACCACCACCATCATCTTCGTCTGATTCAGATTGCGGTTCACACATGGAGACTAAAGATACAGAGAAAAGGTAACAGGCCTTGCACAAAGTTGTCTACGGATAACAAGTTGACTAGAGGCTGTTAATAGAGGATAAAGCTAAGGATGAGGTAGTTAAGAGCGCTGGAAATGTTGTACTTGTACTCTTGAGTAACCTTTTCATACTTCAAAAATTTCAAGCTCCATATGAGGATTGTGCCGGTTGGAAAGGTCATTTTGCTTGAGCTGTGTGGATATTTACTACAGATTTATACCTCAGTTCATTGTTTTCTTCTGTATGTTTGCCTTCTACGTAGGGCTTTTAAATGAATCTAAGTTTTCAATTTGCGCCAGCTCATTTCCAAGGTCGTTCAAGACCGGCTTGAGACAAGAACAACCCAGGATTGAATTTTTTTTAAAGCTTGATAAGCTTTATATTGTTCAAAAAATCAAGCTGCCCACCTCAGCTCGATTTTGAGTAATATATGAGCAAGTCAAGCTTAACATTTTTTTAAACTCAATTAAGTTTTTAAACTAAATTTCAATAAGCCGGTACTCAAACTCATGTTGTTTATAGCCCACAGGGCTTCAAAAAACGCTTTAATATCCTGCATCTGTGATATGTTAACCGTAAGCCGAAGAGTTGCGCAGCTTGGCTAAACTTCAAGCAATTGATGCATTTTAGTATCTAATAACCCATTTCAATATTAGCTGAAATTAAGCAGATAATTTTCAACTCCTGCAAATTTAGTTAATAAATCCCATGGAAAAATGGTTCAGTTCAGTTTTGGGTTAGCTTTTGTTTCCGTCACCTTGTCCAGTTCAAAACGAAGTCCCCTTGTTTAGTTCCCTATTTTTGCTGCAAATTGACAAAATCTACTTGCAACTGAAGCAAAAATTGAACCTATCATAACAAAGGCACGGTTAATGTCTCTCTACAAATGTAAATCTTAAAGGGGCTCGCATACGAGACATTATTTGTGTCCTCTCTCCACATAAGCATGTTCCGATCAGCCATAAGACTTCTGCTCAAATTACTGTTCCACCGCAACAAATTCAGTTAGTAAAGCAGAAGGAAGAAAGCTCCGCATCAGGCAGGAAGCCTGAGCTTCTCATGGTTCTTCCAGCTGAAAACACAATCAAAAGAGTTTTCGTTAGTAAAGCTTCAACATTTAGTAGTCAATTTCTGCTCTTTGTCATCATAGATGGATTACTTCTGAGAATAAAAGATTCAATAGGAAAAAGATATTCAGTGATAATTAATCTTTTTGGTGGAGAACTTTCTTTATGTCTATAGACTTTTACCGTAGGTGGTGAACTTAAAAAGTGTTTTCATAACAACCTGAGCCTTCCGAGACGAGGAAGAGAAGGAGAAGCAAGAGTATGACTAGCGAGAAATTACCTCTGTATATAGTAATAGAAGAAATCTGCGTAAATAGCAGTCTGAACCAAGCCAGATAACCAAGCTGTGTTTGGCAATAAGCAGTAAGTTTTGATGTTTGAAAGTCACGTAACAAAATGAAGACCATGCAAAGTAAAGATGGAAACACTTACGTATCCAGCGGACTTGATGTTTCTCCATGAAGAACCGGTAGACCCAGTTGATTAGATATAATGCTCGGTAAGCACTACAAGAAAGTAGTAGTAAAAATCAGTCTATTGTTCTCGTGCAATATAATAAAACATACAAGAGAGGACAAGAACTCATGACACCCAAATGAAAGAATGACATTCTCGTTATGGAACAAGTCCTTCCAAAAGATAGGAAATCCAAATGAAAGGAATGCAGCACCCCACACTTCGTCTATATGAACCGTGTGGCTCAGTTAACCACTTAACTCTATGCTAGCGCAATGTGCCCTAACTCTCCATTCAGCATTAAGAGATGAAAGTTAAAGAAGAGTCCACACCATAAAGATGCATGTAATCAAAATCACCTAATCCTCTGGCATTAGTTAATTTCTGATCTAAAGGCATGTGTTCAAGCTCCAAGCCCACATACAACTCCCATGTAGGGTTCCAAACAATGTCCTACCTTGCCCCATGTCCTCTATATCCTCTCTCATCAACCCACATTTAATCAGAAAGTTTTTTTTTCAACATGATTTGACCTATCAGGAATAAAAAAGGTAACATCCTAACATGAATTTAGTCTTTTGCCACTTGCTAACCTTTTTTTGGTGGAAGTCCCGATTATCTTTCTTGCCATATCATGATCTTAGGTTTTGGCTACAACACAGTTTCCCATTATTCTTTCTTTTGTTTATTATCTTTTCCCCAGCCATCAGCACTGTCCTTGCCAGTTGCCAGATAATTTGTAAGAAACCAAAACCCCAAAACATGCCCCCTATTCAGAACCTCAACAGCTATCATTGCATAAAGTTTTGAGGTGTCCAAGGGCAAAACCATACGACACCCAGCCCAATATGGCCGCAAAAAGAAAATCCAACATTATTCACCATAAACTTTCTTCTGCTAGCTTTTCCATAGGAACACTCCCAGCCTCAATGTTCTAGCGCAATGATATTAGCCTCTACTCAAACCACAGCTTCTTGCCCAGAAAACCCACTCCTCACGGACTACAATAATCTTCAGTTCAATTCCATATACACCCAGAGAAAGGTCACCAACGGCTTGTAATAGGGAGGCTAGGAAATCTTTTCAAACTAAAGCCCTGGATAATTGCTGACATAGCAGGAAGTGAAGACACAGAACTTCAAAATCCAAACAGGTGTATTGCTTTTACTGCATCCACAAAGCCAAAAGACATATGGGGTATATGCACACTATTTAACTATGGGTCTCTGACCATTGGTGAATTCCATGCCACGGTGGAAGCATTAATAGCAGAAGATCTAAAGTAGCAGCTTCAACCAGTAAGAGGAGCCTACCCAAGAAGAAAAACATAGTTTCCAGCCAAATTGTCAATGTTTCTTGACCGCTGCAAAAGTACCAACTGTGGCAAGATTGCTACCGCTTCAAGATAAAGTGAAAATACCCAGAGAACCTATAACAAGATGTGAGGTATCTGTCAGATTAGAAGCAGTAATTCACGAAAGAAGGGATCGTCAAGACACATAAGCATAATGGTATATACAGCCAACCGGAACTATTCCTTACCAGTAGAGCAGGCAGCAAATGGGAAGGATGAATAGACAAATAAACAAGTGTGTGTGTGAGATTAGTAGTTCAGAGAACGGAAAAATATTGACAAAATGCACATAATGCAAGTGAAATTAACTCCCGTATCATTCAGCACAGTTGCATGTTTAGGCGATTATCTACCCAAATTCATAACAGCAGAAATATTTTCTGCAAGTCTCCATGGTTATTCACCTTTTACCCAATGCTCTTAAAACTAGAAATTGTATATGGCAACAGCTGTTAGCTGCCTAGAATTGTCAATTTGTTACTTTGGCAAAAAGAACTACATGCACCCCGTAAGGTAGTCATAAAACTTCTGGAGAGCCATTTTGCGGGCAGGAATAGATGATCTACAAGCTAAGGCCACAATGATGTCGTTCTTAGTTGCACGAAGTGGGAGCAGGAGTGGGGGAACATAGAAGCTCCCAAGGATGGGAGCGAGAAAGAAACGTGTACATATATTATGAAAAATAGCCTCCCATGAATTTATAGTTCAAAAGTACAACCATGGAAGTAAAAATATGGCCAAGTTCACCATAAGTGTAAGAAATAGGCTAGTGTTACAAATGTGGTCTTCTTTTCAAAGATATCATGACTTGGTCTATGTTTCTGTATACAAGGAGTTATAAGGAGCATGCTCCCGTCAAGCTCCTTAGTTGGGAGCACAGGAGCGGCACCACTTTAGGAGCTCCATTATATATATGTGTGTGTGTGCGCGCGCGCAATTTCACCTCTCCATCAACTACAATTTCATCCAATTTCAGCAGTTGTGACATCAAAAGTTCAATCAAATTAGACAAAACCGTCTCCTCCGCCTTCCTCCCACGGTAAATTTCTAACTCCAAATGTGCACGCGTGTGCATATATATATACACACACACACACACACACATAGACATATGCATACATATACATATGTAGAGTCCCATTTTTTAATCCTGCTCACAAGTTATATCCCAAATAAGTTATTCCTTAATGAAGAACTACAAGACCATGAGAAGCAGCTTATAAAAGTTTGTGGTAAAAAGTAATGTGGTACTAGAACAATAGCAATGCGCCTAATGGTGTTAAGACACTGAACAATTTTGAGAGTACAAAGTCCTCGACTAATTTATCCAGATTGTCTTGATAAGCTAGCTGGATCACATTCATTAAGTCATAAAGGCAATATAATTTCCAGGACAAGACATAAAACACAAACTAAAGCAAATGAATGGACATAATTTTGGTACCTCCATCACATCGAAAGCACCATGAACCATAAGAGCCAGCACGAAGCAGGGAGGAATAAGAAAATAATGTTTGAAAGTGTCTTCATCCTTGTTGTATGTTTGTTTCACTACCTTATGGTACCTCATGTACCAGACAATAGCCATTGAAGTTCCAATGAAGACCAGCTTCATCGTAGTGTTGTAGTATGAGACATGTCTTGTAAATAAATCCAGGTAGCGAGTGACAAAGACTACAATATAGAGTTCTTGAGTCTTCAGCGAAATTCCTGGAACAAATTGAAGGTAGCCCAAGCTTAAAAAATATATAAGCAAGTCTAGAGTGCATCTGGGAACAGAAATATTCCAGATACAAAAGTAGAGTACAGAATCATACACCTTTTTCTTACAATGTATTCACTAGAAAGAAGAGATTCCCGGAGCACAACTGATGTTGACTTTGTGAAAGGGCAAGGTCTCAATCAGAACAGAATACAAAGTTTTGGGTGCGTGACTGTACTGACGAGTAGTAACTAGGACTGTCCTTGTTCAATTAGGTGCTAGGATTGGAAGGAAAGGATTTACTTGCTTAATAGGACCTTTTAGCGGTAGGAATGGATTGAAAGAGTCTGATTACCAGTTTAAACACTAATAAAGGATAGAGAATCACCGAGAAGAGTACCGACAAATTCAATCCTAGAGTCCTTGTGTATTGCACCGAGAGTAGTATTCATATAAATATATGAACTCTATGGCGCTGCGGAACTTCTGAAACTTAATAATACGAAATCCCAAGTAAGCCTCCCCTGGAATCAAACCATGTTAGAGGTTCCTATACGTCGATTTGCGAGTTACCTATGGACTTCATTACGTAACTCTAGTAAGACTCAGACTGCTAATTACCCAAAAAAAGGATTCATACTGCCATGTAAAATACATAAAATTTTTACTTCTTGGAAACTACACATATAGCTGGGTTGTGTACAAGCGTAGGTAAAATAGGGTAATTGTCTTGTGTTTGAAAATGCGGTAGCAAATTTCCCTATGCCACATTAGCATGGCCTAGCTAATGCAGCTAAATGAACTGGGTGGAGGTGATTCATCATTATGTTGTTTCACTACCAATTCCAACCTGTACCGCCAAGTATTTTGCAGTGATTTCAATTACAAAGTCCCCCAAAAGCAGCAAATCATCTACAGTAACATGCCTAATTCTGACTTCAAGCAGCTTAGCAAGAAAAAAAACACAAATTGAACAAAAATTCTGTGAACAAACAAATTAATAAACCAAAACAACACGAACACGAACACTGGTAGGTATACATAAAAGAGCAACCTTAAAGCTTTCATGGCCCTCGCACATATAACGAACACTGGCACATACCTGCGCAAGATTTCATGGTGCGGATCTTAAGGAGGAGGAGGATTATGCTTAGGAGGTGGGTCATGTCCCCAGCCAGCCTGAACAAATTCATGGTGATCCAATGTCTCTCTGCTTATTACTCTTCGTAGTGATGGTCAAGAGAGTTCAGATGTGTACCGCTTTACATGTATATCGTTGCAAACAAGTTAGTGACAGTTACCACGCGTCATTTCCGCGCGTGTACGTTGACTAGCCATTCAGAGTCTCCGTCGTCTCGCCCAGTGCCCACGAGGGTCTTGGTTCGGTGGGCCTCTCGAATGGGTCATCAGGGGTTTAGTTTTTCTATCTCGGCCTTTAATTCGGCCCCCCCAAAAAACAGGCCTAGTCCACTACAAAATTTACGATATAAAAACAGGAGGGAACGTCGTTCGAAAATAAACAATTTCGAAGTCTCCTCCGTCCCTCCCTATTCTGCTTCACTTTGAAGCTATATTCCCTCTCTCCAGAACTAGCGCAATTATGCCTTTGTAAAAATGGAGACTAACTAGGGTTCCTTCCGTACAGTTACGAGAGTTTCCGAACTGTGCTTCAATTTCTAGAGTTTATCATCAGTTTTGATCCCTCCATGGCGGCGGAGAAGCTTAGGGATTTGAGTCAGCCGATTGACGTTAACTTACTTGATGCCACTGTCGCTGCGTTCTATGGCACTGGATCTAATGCGGAGGTGAGATCATCCTCTATCGCTTCCCCTACGATTTTATACATGTATATGCATATTTACCTGTCTTTCTACTTACATATGGAATTTGCATGGATGCGAACGTGCACCTGTACACATTCGTGCTTGATTACTCCTGAATACAGGGAGGGAAAGATAATGCATAAGTTATTCAGTTGGTTTTGTAATTTGGTAAACAGGATGACGTCCACTTTATTTGGAACCTAACACTGGTACACACATAGATTATGTACTCGGGGTGATGGTTCGATGGTTCTATTTTTTCTTATTTTGTGCACTCGATAGATAAGTAAGTAGGACATTCAAATCCGCGGACAATTTGTTTTACTGTACATGGCTCAATGGAATTGAGTTTCCATTTATTTTTTAGAGCAGCAGTGATCTAACTCCTAAGTGACACGGAATGTAAAGCTCTATCTCTGTCTGTGTTAGAACCACACTACACCGACACAGCAACACCATGATCTTAAAGAAGTGTAGGATATGAAAAACTTGAAATATTTCTAAGTATTCAGTTTGTCACTTTATGAATATTTAACGTAAGTGTAAGGGAAAACGTGCAAGATGACACTAACTCTATGTAAATGCTACAAGTTTAATAACCTAGACATTAAGATAACAATAGGAGAAAATGGTAATACACATAGTTATTAAAGGCAAAAAGTGCACCGAGGCGCAAAAGGCAGCTGGAGCCTAGGCGCGAGGCGCAAGGCGAGGTGCGGGCTTTATTGAAGCGAGGCGCACCTTGACGATGTATAAATGTATCACTTTATATACACACATATATCACCGTATATACACATATATCACTGTATATACACATAAATCACTCCTAATATACATATATCACTACACACACACACACACACAGATATATCGGTGTATATACATATACATATACATATACATATACATATATATATATATATATATATATATATATATATATAAATCACTCCTAATATACATATATCACTACACACACACACACATATATATCGGTGTATATACATATACATATATATATATATATATATATCATAGTATATCAATATACAGTGTACATACAATATGACTGTTATGAGAGTATATGTACAATATATATAGATTATAGACAGTGCATATGTAGATATATATATACACATATTCGAATATATCTACATACAATACCTGTGAAGGAGGAGGGAGAACATACTTGTGGATTAGAGAGAGAGAGAGAGAGAGAGAGAGAGAGAGAGATTGTGGATCGATGCTGGTATACATTAAGGACCCAAAAAAAATCAAGTTTTTCACTAAATTGAATGAGGCGTGCTTTTCTTGCGCATCGCGCCTCGTGCGCCTAAGCCCAAAAGGCTCGCGCCTTGTTCAAGTCGCCTCGCCTCGCACAATGCAAGGCGCCACAGGTGCGCCTCGTAGCGCCTCGCGCCTAGGCGCGCCTTTCACAACTATGGTAATGCACATGATGTAGTGATAGTATATAAACGTTACAAGAACTTATTGGAATGCATTAGTTGATTTGAAGAACGCTGAGCATTGTTACTAGGAATAGATTTATCACATATCAAGTATTTGGAGTGTTTAAGAGTTTTGCCAAAGTGTAGACAAAATGTCAAAGTTCTAATGTTGTGAATATGCTTTTATTTAGGACAAGTTGGAAAAGTGTCTCTCGTTTTTAAGAGTGTCTGAGGAGTGGCTATTTTCAGCACAACATGGTTTCTCCCTGAAAATGTTTGTGTTTCTTAGAATAGTAACTTATGGGCCTGCATATGGTAAAGTTATAGATTTCTATCCTGCTCATCAAACTTTTTTCTTTAAAGCTTATGCATTCTAAAAGTTAAAAGAGTTAAGAAGCTTCCTTCTACACACTAATAAAATATGAGCTGATCTCAATATGAACATCTATTTCACTTGGAAGACTTCGTATTTCCTATTGCTCTCTTGCTGATGCCAACAGCTGACGTTGCTGTTTTGTTGTTTGGTGCTGTTGTGAGTCCCACAGTATTTGCTATAATTGCAGAATGTTATGGGAACAGTAGTACCCATGATTATAGCTAATTTTGAAGAAAAAGATGGAATGACCAAATGATTATTCTGCTTCTTTTTTATATCTGGTTTATTTGCATCTGTGGGAACTGATATTAATCGAGTAACATTACTGCATCTGCCACATGACTAATAGTTCTTTTTGTTTTTCCCAATGAATTTGGTACAGAGGACTGCTGCAGACCATATTTTGCAGGAGTTGCAAAAGAATCCAGATATGTGGCTTCAAGTGGTTCATATTCTATCAAATACACAGAACTTGAATACAAAGTTTTTTGCTTTGCAGGTCAGTTGTGTAGTATCCACATGATTTACTTTAGTATAGAGGCCTCCTAGGCTCGTTTTGGAGAGGTAATACTTAACTGATGTGGGACAAGCTCCAATACCTCTTGCCACATGCGCCACAGGTTTGGACCAAACAAATGATCCAGAAGGACCAGAACGTAGGGATCTATGCAAAACAAATTGCACTTATGGCACAAATGAAGTGGGAATCCATCTATAGAGTTTTGCTCAAAAGTTTTTGAAAGCCTAGCTATATCTGAATCATCTGATGACATATTAAAGGGTCCAATTCAAAAACCAATTTTCCATGAGTTGATAGACTGCCTAGGCTGATATACTAGTTCTGGAGGTATTATCAAATCACTGCAGGAGAAGCTCCAGCTCATTTTGTGGTCAACAGTAGTATGGAGAAACTGTGTTCTAGTTGCCGAAAACAGCAGAGTGTGAATTTCTTTCATTGTGTTATTGTTTCCAGTTGCAATGTGAGTGGCATTATTGTTTTTTTGTATTCAGGTCCTGGAAGGTGTAATTAAGTACAGATGGAATGCACTACCCATTGATCAGCGAGATGGAATGAAAAATTACATTTCTGATGTCATTGTAAAGGTAGCAGGTTTACATTAATTGTATAATGTATTATCATTATATTTTTTTTGTGTTAATCTATCCTGGATTCTGTCATTCACTGTTAGTCTGTTTTGCTTAGCTATCAAGTGATGAGATCTCTTTTCGGAAGGAAAGGCTGTATGTCAACAAACTTAATATTATACTGGTTCAGGTAATCTTAGAATGCTGTCAGGTAATAGTTTAAAGTTTAGTGTGTTGCGGTGTACGATTCCTGAAGTGCTGTTATGGGGAAGATGAGGGTTAACATAATGTCCTGACTTCTATGTATTTGAAACGTCTTTCATCATAGTTGATTTTGGGATAGTTAAATTTAGCTGTTAAGGATTGTCGGATCCTAGCTGGAGTCATTATGAAATGTATTTTAGGCTATATGCCCTCCATATCAGTGTCGGACTCACTCAGGTGCCCCCATGGATGGGTCCCCACTCAAAATTTTGGAATTATTTGAGTACTCTTGTTTAATTTTATTTACCCCGTATAATTATTGTTGTACCTTTACAAAATTACTCAATTTTTTTTATGTGGATATGTATTTTTTTCCTCAGATTTCACACCCTCTTAATATCCAAATTCCAAAACACTCATTTTTATTTATCATCAGCTGAATTTACATATATAGTCACTTAATTGTTGTAATTGATTATTACATAAGTGTTTTTTGGTAAGTTCACCGGAAAAAAGACAGCAAAATTATCAACTGATAAATGATGAGTGAAATTGACTACCTTTTCCTTATGGATTTTTTTCACCATTATAACTAAAATGTGCCCCAACTAAGGTGTATCTTGGGTCTGCCACTGCTCCACATGTGCAGATTTTGAAGCATGAATGGCCAGCCAGATGGCAAAGCTTCATTCCTGATTTGGTTGCTGCGGCAAAAACAAGCGAAACTATTTGTGAGAACTGCATGGCAATATTGAAAGTAAGTTTTATTTAATTTCTGGTTTTGGTAGAGTTTGATTTCTGGCATTTGTGGTGAAATGGACTGTTATTTGTCAGCTTCTAAGTGAAGAAGTTTTTGATTTCTCGAGGGGTGAAATGACGCAGCATAAGATTAAAGAGCTTAAACAGTCATTGAATAGGTGATTTCTCACTAGCTTATCAACCTTTGAGAATTTCTTGTGATGAACTCCTGGGTGGTTCCTTAAGTTTCTATTACACATGTAAGGTGTAAATCTTCTTCTGGAGTATATTTGTTGCAGTAATGTTACAGTAAGATTTTTCTCTTCTGATTACATCTTTGTTTCCTTTTGGACCTTTGGCCTACCACCGGAATTAACTTTGCTTTTGCTTTAGCTATTGATTATATAATCTTTTAGTTTGTTTTTTTTAAGCCTTCCAGTTTTCCTAATGAGACTACAGTATCTCTGCACTCTATATTATCAAGTGGTTTGTTCTGTTTTTGTACAGCGAGTTTCAGCTCATTCACGAGTTATGCCTATATGTACTATCAGCAGCATCTAAAAAAACTGAGCTTATAAGAGCTACACTGGCCACACTGCATGCTTTCCTTTCATGGATTCCACTGGGATATATTTTTGAATCTCCACTGGTAGGTACATTCTTCCCTCGTTTTGTGTCAATTTTATGAGGAAATCATGGTTGTGAAGTTGTACTTCTACAACCTGATGTGTAGTGATGGCGTAAACATCTTGTCCGTAATTGAAAAAGAAGCTTGTCTTTGGTGCTCTGACAGTTTGAAAACATCTTAGCCATCTGTTTGGCTCTAAAGCAGTAGATAGCAATGCATGATCATGCACACATTCACCTTGTTAGGCATGTCGCTCAACTAAAAGGGTTTCTTTAATTGATCTGATCATTACAGACATTGGCCCTAGAATCTCAATTGACTGAGAGCGGCATCCAATTTGGCATCTATTCTATAGTAGACTTGCCTCATATTTATATTTTTGTCCCATATGTGAAGGGTTTCCCCGTTATCGGACATGAATTTAGGGTAGTTCAAGGGTTGGGGAGGGCTATCCACAATATTCTTCCTCCAAACAAAATGAGAACTGCACTATATATGTTAGGTACTCTATGTTTTGGCTGTAGATGTATTTGCTGAGATAGCTAAACAGGTTCTTGCTCCCTTTGTTGTTCTTCCAATGACAGCTTGAAACGCTCCTAAACTTTTTCCCGGTTCCATCTTATCGAAATCTGGCTCTCCAATGTCTGACTGAGGTAGATTATTTTTCCATTTTATGTGTGTGAACATGGAATCGTAAGTGATCCTGAGCTTCTTCGTTGGTTTTTGGTTTCCTATCTTGACGTTTTCAGGTTGCGGCCCTTAATTTTGGGGATTTCTATGACATGCAGTTTGTCAAAATGTATAATGTATTCATGGTGCAATTTCAGGTACTCTGTGACATGTAGTGATCTTTTATTTTATTTTTGTTTATTTTTGTTTCATGTATGCTTTCGGGTGTATATTTGCTGTATTTTCTTGTTTTGTAGGCCATTCTTCCGCCTAATACAAACATCTCCCAAGCTTATGCGCTTGGTTCTAGCGAGGAGCAGGTGGGTGTCTCATATGTGTATAATTATAATGGTTCATTAAACTTTATATACTTATTATAAGCTGATTCTCTACTAAATGCTTTTTCTTCAGGCGTTCATACAGAACTTGGCACTGTTTTTCACTGCATTTTACAAGGCAAGCTTCTGTTTTTAGTCTCTCTCACGTAGGAGGGAAAGTGGAAGTCTCTTCCCTGGTTACAAATCATTTTTAAAACAAGAAATAGAGCCTTGTAAACTTAACAGCAGGATAATTAATGTCTGCTGAAGCACGCTAAAACATATATTGTGAGTTTGCAGATTTTTTTCTTCATCCATTTTTATATCTGTGGCAATCAGGGCAGTAATATTGACGTGTCATTTTTGTGGCTACAAACCATGATGAATGCTTGAAGCCTAGAGTTCTTTTCTTGTTGTAGTCTGTGTTTCTCTTAATTGGAGTTTGAGTTGAAGGCAGC
Organism: Arbutus unedo; assembly: GCA_014822125.1. Classification (NCBI taxonomy): domain Eukaryota; kingdom Viridiplantae; phylum Streptophyta; class Magnoliopsida; order Ericales; family Ericaceae; genus Arbutus; species Arbutus unedo. Next base: position 12,887 of record JABCMJ010030130.1, on the reverse strand, counting down.
CTGGCGTCCTTCTTCAGACCTGGTCACTTAGTCGGAGTCCCCCATGCTTAAGACAATGGAGATGTGGTTGACCCGTCATAACCAGCTAGTCAGCATTGGGGAAAAGCAAGTAATTGGTTGATACGTGTCGTATTTTTGCAGTCTCATATTCGGGTGCTGGAATCCTCACAGGAGAATATATCTGCACTGTTATTGGGCCTTGAATATCTCATTAACATTTCATATGTGGATGACACCGAGGTTTTTAAGGTACATTCAATGCTTTCAATCTCAGTCAAACCCATTAGCATGATAGCAATGTGTTTTGATCCAGTTGGTGCTACTATCTTACAGGTTTGCTTGGACTACTGGAACTCCTTTGTGCCGCAGCTGTTTGAGGCTCACCATAATCTGGATAATCCTGAAGCTACTGCAAACATGATGGCGCTGCAGGTAAGATGGGATCTCTATAGTAGAGATGATGGTCCTGTGGTTCTTATGGATGTGATTGGCTTTTCTATTTAAAGTTCCTCTTCCTAGTTTATTGAATCCCTGGCTCCGATTTTCTGTATCCGACAAGCATAACCTGGGACATAATGGTTTTGTCTCGTGTTTGTCTTGTCGTAGATACTTTTTTATTTGAGGAAGCATGCTATGGAGTGTGTTATAGTAAAAAGAGTTGGCCACGGGCCAGCTGACCAAATTCAATTCCCATATCTGGGATTTTCTCCTTGGACAAAAGTGCCAAGCGATGTAAACATTTGAGATGTTGGAGCGGGGCCCAAAAGTGAGTTTGCTTAAACTTTATTGCTTTTGAACTGGTGGGTTTTTCGCCTGTTAGGGCATTAACGTCAGCTAATTGTTCTGTGATTGATTGGTCGTAGTTTTGGGCAGATAGTTTGTCACCACTAGAGAAGTTCTTGCTTGAAAAGAATGTGTAGGATTTAGAGTGGCACAGTTGCAGTTGTTATTTATAATGCTGATCTTCTTCATTGAAGCTTGCAAAATTCATTTATCTACTTTTTCAGCCTATGGGTACCAGTATATTTACACCAGCCTCCTAACTTTTATTGTTGTTTTCATGTGAAATATTTTTTGCCGGAGTGTTGTTCTTTTGTTTCTCCGCAACTTTAGTCCTGTATCTATTTTCTGCTAGCTTTTCATCTTCTTTGGATGTCCTATATTTAAGGTGCCCCTTCTAATCAAACGTTTGCAATCTTCATTTGATAATTCACACCTCAGAGTTGCCCTTTCTTGAATCATGAATAGAGTAAGAATTGGCTTCCCATTTTAAAAGCTTCGTGATTTCATTACTTGCCTTGTATCCAAGTTGTTGATTCAAATATTGCAAGAAGAAACATATGGAACTCACACATCTTTTTCACATGCAAGCAAGGTCCTTGCACAAATGTGTCCACATGTACCTAGTAATGTAGAATGTAATACCATTTTGCATGGTCTAGTTCTTAGGGTTTTCATTTCGGTGATCTCGTGTATTCTACATACAAATAAAGTTTTATATCCTCTCTTTCAGTTCGATCCCTGATCACCTCTCCCACTTGTGGGTTCTCATTTTGGGAATTGGGTACCACTCATTTTGGGAATTGGGTTGGTACTGTGCTTCTGTGCTGTTTTGGTTTTAAGTTTTAACCATTAATTTTACTTCGGCACAAATTTTTCGGTTCTAGTTTGCTTACTCTTGAATTATTTTTTGTTAAACCTTCACGTATTTGCACACAAAGTTTTCCATCGCCGCTTTTGTTTTGTTTATTCATGCAGTTATGAAGGCGTCTGGGCATTATTAGATATGCCACATTAATGTGTATCTTCATTTCTTCGAGGTTTACAGATTTGCAAATTAAGAAATGCATTGGTTCCTGTATCCTGTCTGTTAAAACTTCCTGAGATAAGCTTGTTTTTGCATGTTGAATTGGCAGATGCCATTTCCTGGTATGGTTAATGGTCTCGGTTCACAAATGCTGCAGCGACGGCAGCTTTATGCTAGTGCAATGTCCAAGTTGAGATTACTTATGATCTGCCGTATGGCTAAACCTGAAGAGGTTCTGATTGTTGAAGATGAAAATGGGAATATAGTCCGTGAAACTATGAAGGACAATGACGTTCTTGTTCAGTATAAGGTTTCCAATCTAACTTGGCAGATGTGATTCTTGATTTACATGTGGAAGCTTTATGATTTGTAGGTCATTTATTCTTAATCCGTTAATTTTATATTTTCTTAATGTTTTGAGTGAAATTTTTGGGTACCTCATCGCAGACAATAACCACCTATATTCTGTTTTGGGTTGAAGTATATTCTTTTTTATTTTAGTCATATTTTACTCAAAGAAGACATAAAGGAACTTCTCTCCGTTCATAAAAGTATGTCATCAAACAAATAAAGGCCCTGTACACTTCTGTATAGATGGAAGATCCATACAGAGTCTAAGAATTGGTCTATAGAGGTATGCTTCCTTGACTCCCAACTATGCAAAACACTGTGAAAGGAACTCTTTAGCCTATTCAAAGGGCTTCCTACTCATTCAAATGTCGACAGTTCCTGTCCTTGAAAGGAACCACATCAACGAAAACAGGATCATCAACCAAATCTTCATTTGCCTCTTCCCAATCTTAGCGCCTCACCAACAATGTAGATTCTCCTTCTTTCCTGCCAGGAATACCCGAACCGTACTTAACGAAGAGAGGATTGACGTCCAAGGCTCCAATCCACTTGACAATAATAAATAGAAAATGGGACACTGATCCACATCATGCTTGCACATACATCTCTAATATACTATAAGTTTCTTTCTGCAAATGTAATTAGTAATAATGAGTCTTTCCCTGGGCTGCACACCGAACCAAGGGAGCTACCTTTTAGAGGCATGCATCCCCGACTTGCCTTCCAGCTAAAGGAAAGGTATTACCCTGAAAGAAAGCCTGGATACTTGAAGGATTCTGAGGGTACTAGGCTCCATTAGCCAATATGTGTGATATGTCCATACGGGCCACCATCTCTCAATCACGTAACACTTTACGAAGAAGAATGTGCAAACCACTTGATCCCATCCCTCCGATGGCTATCTACCACCATTGCACTCCTTTCTTTACCCCAACCCCGTTACAATATCCCACAAACTAACTCACACGTTCCTTATTTCCCTGCAAAGCCCTATGCCGAGATAAAAAACATTTTTCAAGGTCCAGTCCGCATCACATGCGAAGTAACACCTTGCCAAATCAGTATATGGATTTTCCCTTATTTGTTGGAAAAAGATGGATTTTTCTTGGGAGTTGGTATTTCTTTTCTCCCTTCTGTGTATTTTGCATATTTCTAGGTAAGTAATATAGGAATTTTGCACATGTTCTATGCTATATCAACGTACCCAATGGGAGATTCTGATAGTGCAGTTGGAATTGCGCATGGTTTGTATTGATACGAAGGATATTAACTTAGTTGTTGTTCATACTTAGTAGAACTTTTTTCTTCTAGTACTTGTTTATAAAATACTAAAAGCAGCTATTGGCAAGATTCACGACTTCTCTTGCAATTTTGCTTATGCTTATTTCTTTTTTGTGGTTGCTAATGAAAAATAGGTAAGGATAATATCTTGAATCCTATACTGTGCACTAGTGCTTTGCAAATTGTGGACTAAAATGTTGCACTGCTTGATTATAGTCCTCACTCTCTCTTGGGTTTTTGGACTTTTATCTCGGGGAAACTTTTTTTAGTATCTCTGTTTTTCTGCCATTGGCCAATTCTCATTTAACCTACAAAATGTCAGGCCATGAGGGAAACTCTTATCTACTTGTCACACCTTGATCATGAAGATACTGAAAAGCAGGTATGAATTTACACTTTCCAACTAGCCTTTTGTCTGCAAACAAATGTGTGCTGTCTCCCACGTGGATATGTAGAAGCCCTCTGCATGTATTCTTGATAAAAAATTAGTGTTGTAGTGCTATGCAAGTCAAGTTGATGGTAGAGTTCATGAAGACACTGATGATCATTGAATGTAATTCTCTTTTAGCTTTGATGTATATTATTTTGCTGGCATAGGCAATTTGGTTGTTTTTGGCTTTTGAATAGATTTCCAGATATCATTTGCAACCACAGTAATCATCTGAACAAAACTTCAGCATCGAATTCGGATTTGAGAGTGAGCTGTAGGGTACTTGCAGTGGTTGAGTTCATCATTTCTAATCTTAGCAGAATTATCATTTTATTGTTGCTTTTCGCCTGCAATAATCATTTATTTTTGCTTTCCTGGATTCCTGAGTTCAAGGTTGAATTTGTGCCACTTTGCTTTCAGCACTGGATTTTCTGGGTTATGCAGCCTAGATACCTTTCTAATGTTTCTTTCCTTCCTGGGATGATATAGATGCTGAGGAAATTGAGTAAACAGCTAAGTGGTGAGGACTGGACGTGGAACAACTTAAACACATTATGCTGGGCAATAGGATCTATATCTGGGTCTATGATGGAGGAGCAGGTATGCTCCTTTCATGTTTAGCATGATTCTCTTAGTAAGTTTTATTGGCATTGCAGCATTGTGTTGGCAAATGGAAAGACGTTAGCTATAAAGGTTAACGGGTTGGTTAATGTTTTGATCTTAATGTGTATTCCACTTTTGTTGTTCTCTTTAATGAGCGACTAGAGTCAATTTTTTCATCTGAATAATATATCCCACTCTCTATGCTAGTTCTATCTTTTCACTGTTTGTTTTGAGTGTACATATCTGTGTTTTCAAAGGCATAATTGGTCTCACTGGCATCAAGTCGAGGCATCCAAAAAACACCTCAAGGAGTCAAATTTGTGCTTCGCCAAGGCACGCCTTATTAAGTTTTTAATAGTATTTCATGGGAGGCGCATTTTTCTTGGGAACAAGTAGTCCAATTTCACTCTCTCTCTCTCTCAACATGTTGATTTTTAGTCGAAGTCAGAGATAAAGTGTACTTATTTGATAGCTAATAGAACTAAAATGCATTGCCTTTCGCATTCGCCTTTAAGAACACTAGGAAATATTGTATATTATTGTGGTAGACATGTGGTGTCATTTGATAGGATTTCTATATAGGGTCATAGGTATTATCATTGTACCTGTCCTTTATCTTCAACGCCGTTTGATCGTACCATATGCATTTTGTCTTGGTTTTATTTCGAATTTTTAAAAAATTTCAAGGTTTGCTTTAAACTTGTTTTTCATTGTCAAGCTTAGCAATTCAATTTTTTAGTTTTATTATTATTTGGGATATGCGTGTCTTACCATTTACCTGTTTTGAATTTGGCTCTTCTGTTTTCAGGAAAACAGATTTCTGGTACTAGTGATTCGCGATCTACTAAATTTGTGTGAAATCATGAAGGGAAAAGACAACAAAGCTGTTATTGCAAGTAACATTATGTAAGTATATTCAAGTTGAACTTGCATATACAATTAGAATCTTTCTGGCTTCTTCGTCTTCTAATCTGGTCAGAGGACAGGATGATGCCTTGGAACTTACTGCCATTCCGGATGACAAATTTCTAGAGAATTAAATTTCTTTAACCTTTACTGTACTTCATTTGAATTTTGGGTGATAGTACTGTTTCTTGAGTACTAGTGCAATGCAAAATGCTATACTAAAACAAGGCACTGTTGTAGTAGACCTTAAGGATGTCTGGTCTGGGAATGTTTGGTCAAGATAATAATTTTTGTTGGCATTTACATTCTTTTTGTTGTGTTGTCAGGTATGTTGTTGGACAATACCCCAAATTTCTTAGGGCTCATTGGAAGTTTTTGAAAACTGTTGTGAATAAGTTGTTCGAGTTCATGCATGAAACGCATCCTGGGGTTCAGGTTAGTAATTTGATCTTCTGAGAATTTTCCTTCTATCTCTAGATGTGTGTGGGCAAGAAGCATCTCTATTCATTCTGTTGTTGCTGGACACGTGTCTTCTCAGAAACTTCTTGTTTCCACTCTTATTCCAGCCATAGGGTTATTCTGAAACCAAATTACCTCTTCTCATGTAAGCATTTGTTGATGCAGTAGCAACTTCAATAGTTGGGCTCTTTGTAAGTGTATTAAGGATATTAGTTGTAGTTGGGGAAGATTAATTGCCCTTTTGTGTTGTTCCAGTAATATACATGGATAGATATTGTGCCATTTTGCAAAATCGGCCTCTTTTGTACACGGGGGGCATTCCCTGAAACGAAAAGTTTGGTAACTGGTTCTGTCTCCCCTTCCTCCCCAAAAAAGAGAAGAAAAGAAAACCAATGAACACCATGGGGTTGATTTATGTTGGATAGTACCAGTGTGCATTGTTTTAGCCTCTATTTAGTATGTAATATAGTGCCATAACATACTTGGGGATGCATTGTATAGTTGGTTAAACATTAAATTAAGGTTAGGCTTTTTAGCAAGGCCAACGTATTGTTCAGAAGCTGGTTTTCCATGAATATTTGTTTCTTTTATACTTGTTAATTATGTTCCAGTTTTTTGTTACTTTCCCTAGTTTCTATTTTTTTTTGGGTTGGCCTTCCTAGATCTTCTAGTGTTACCTTAATGGGGTATTATAATTCCTATATTGTTCATCCTATGGTCAAAAATTTCTACTTCACTTAAAAAAAAGTGATTTCTTAAGTTGTAACTTGTGTGTATATGCTCCCAGGATATGGCTTGTGACACATTTTTGAAAATTGTACAGAAGTGCAAGCGTAAATTTGTTATTCTGCAGGTAACATTTGTTAAATCTTGTTGTGTCTGACGTCAATTATGTTGGTTTGATATAAATTGGCACATGTGTAATGGCTTTCTTCTCTTGTTCCTAGATTGGAGAAAGTGAACCATTTGTATCTGAGCTTCTAACAAGTCTCCCTACAACAATAGCAGATCTTGAGCCCCATCAAATTCATGCGTTTTATGAATCAGTACGTATGACAGATTTCCCCATACCGGAATCTGTATAAAGGGTGTAATGTAGTCATGTCCTGTTTTAGGTTGGGCAAATGATTCAAGCAGAATCTGATCCTCAGAAGAGGGATGAGTATTTGCAGAGGCTGATGGAGCTTCCAAATCAGGCAAGTTTACATAGAACTTTAGAAGTGCTTCCACTTCTTGGATAGTGTTTATTTGAGTGCTGCTTAATGCTTATATGCATGTATGTGGGTGGGTGCGAGCATGCTTGAGCACTGGTTCTAATCCATGCTAGTCATTTTGGTGGCCAATGGCCGTGGTTTCATTCTTCTTTGCAGAAATGGGCTGAAATTATAGGGAATGCACGCCAAAATGTAGAATTCTTGAAGGGTCAAGATGTAATCAGAGCTGTGCTTAATATATTGCAGGTATAATTTCCCAACGAAGATCACATTTTTCTTGGATGTAGAAATTGCATAATTTTCTGTACAACTACATAACTTCACAATGAGGACCACATTCATCTATTATCTGTTGGTTTATTGTTTGTATATATAGTCTTGTGGAACATGCTGGATACTGTTGCTGCCGAGTCTTCTTTTAGTTATCGATTTTTGCAGTAGGCTTCTTTTTGATAATTTATTATGTACCTTCTTTAAATGGTATCTTGTTCTATAGTGCCCTTCATAACCTTGGCAGGCTTCTTCTGCATCAGATCACTGTCACTTTATGATCAAGAATGATTTATACAAGTCAATTTTTGTTTCCTGGCAGACAAATACAAGTGTTTCCAGTTCGCTCGGAACATATTTCTTGTCTCAAATTTCGCTGATATTTTTGGACATGCTTAATGTGTACAGGTGAATTTTAATTTAATACTTCCAGCTATTTGACTTTTGGCTTAGTTATGTTTCGACTTCTTTAAAACTGTCTCTAGGGTGGTTTTCCTGACTCTTACTGGTTGGAACAGAATGTATAGTGAGCTCATATCCACAACCATTGCAGAAGGGGGGCCCTTTGCATCTAAAACATCTTATGTAAAACTTCTGCGGTGAGTTCAATAATTGTGATTTTCTTTGTCTTGTTTTATTCTGCAGAACATTCTCATTTCTTTTCTTCTTGAGTTATTCTTTGAACAGCTCAGTAAAAAGGGAGTCCCTTAAGCTCATTGAGACCTTCGTGGACAAGGCTGAAGATCAACCACAAATTGTAAATCAATTTGTTCCACCAATGATGGACCCTATTCTCGGTGACTATGCAAGGAATTTACCTGATGCAAGGGAATCAGAAGTCTTGTCACTTTTTGGCACCATAATAAACAAGTATGTCACCTATTTTTGTTGTGTCATTGAGGAAATGTATTGCTCTAACTAGTAAGTGGGGCAATTTGTAGCCCCGGAAAATGTTCACATGTTTGAAAAATGTACAAGGCGTTGCAAAATATGAGTGCATTCTTCGGAACTCTTACAAGACGTAGTGGTCGTTGACTTTGATACTGAAGTTTTGATGGCATGGATAGTACTCTATGTTAGTTTTTCATCTGAACTCCTATCTGATTTTAAATTCTGGGCTGTTCGAAAACCTGCTGTAGTTGTCTTGTCCTTTTTGCTGAGTTCTTTTGTGACCCCTACAGGTCATTTTAAACCACAAATTTCTGGTTATACTTGAGGACTGATGCCTTCAACTGTGAGCCAACTTTGGTCTGAAAATTGTCACATCGTACAGTTTTTTATTCCTCTAATGTCCTTTTGCTTTCTGTTGCTAGACACAAAGGTGCAATGATAGAGGATGTGCCTCGAATATTTGAAGCAGTGTTTCAATGTACCTTGGAGGTGAGAATGCAAGCTTCTTTGGGAGTAACTATGGCATATCAATGTGTTTTAGGCTTTTAGCCTTGTGTTATTCAAGGAGTTGAGATGCACCTGAAGCAAAGCGAGAGCAAACTTTTCTGGGATGTAAATAAAATAGCACTTCGGAAAGTTGTAGACCTTTATGGGTACAAGATTGCTTTATATATCATACATATATAAAGACGTATATGTACAGAAAATGAGTCAGTTTGAGGTAATTTGTTGACTAAGAAGCTTTTCAGCATTAAAAATGAAACTTGATTCATGTGACGGCAGAATTTGTTGTGGTTTTCTTATGATACTATCATTAGCCTTGTACTTCGATGCTTAAAATAACAAGTATGCACAATGAGTAGTAGTTGATTGAGTTAATTTGTTGACTAAGAGGCATTTGAGTATACAAGCCGGAATTTTTTTGGTGTACCTGCAGAGTTTAGTGTGGCTTTCTGTTCCAAATATGTTTTTCAGCAGATATTTACAATATGGATGCTTGCTGTGGTTTAATTAACTTTGTTGCAATTATTCTTTTGCTAGCTTTTTAAGTACTGTTAGAAAACTTGTAGTTTATTAGTGGTTGACATGAATTGTTGACTCGTACTTCAGATGATCACAAAAAACTTTGAAGATTACCCTGAGCATCGCCTCAAGTTCTTTTCATTGCTTCGTGCTATTGCCGCACATTGTTTTCCTGCTTTGATTCGTCTATCAAGTGAGGTATGTGTCTGTTTCTCCTTTGTCCGGTTCATTCATCTTGAATATTTGAACTATCCATCTTCTTAGAACTAGTTTATTGTGGATGTGAGAATATCTATGCTCAGCCTAGACATTCGTTTTGTTTTTCAACTATGTACCTGCCAGTATATCTACATGGAATGTTGGGCTACTGAGAAATAAGTCAATAACATGCTAGTGAGACGAGTGTAGATGAAATGACACTATTGAGATGGATGCATGATAGAACTTTGCGAGGTAATATTAGAAATTTGGAAACGACAACCTTGGATAAATGGTAGGGTAGAACCAATTGAAAATAAGATGAGAGAAAATAGATTGAGGTGGTTTGGACATGTCTCTTGGATCGCTTGATAGGATAGTTAGGAGGAGTGATATGGTTATGAGAGATGATAGTACTAAGGGGAGGGATAGACCAAAGTTTGACTTTAGAGGCAGTAGTTTGAAAAGATCTAAATTTTCCGGATATTACGGAACATGATGCCCTTGACATGGATCATTGGAGAAAATGGATTCATGTAGCCGACCCCAATTTATTGGGACTTAAGGCTCGTTTTGCTTTGGTTTGCTTATGCACCTTATGGTTTGATGAGCTCATTTTTGTTTTGTGATCTCAGCAACTGAAGCTTGTAATGGATTCCATCATATGGGCTTTTCGACACACTGAAAGGAACATTGCTGAAACCGGACTAAACCTTTTGTCAGAGATGTTGAAGAACTTTCAGGTGTGACTTGCCATCTGATTGTGTCCTCTTGCGTTTTACTTATCGTGCTCAATGAGATATCTCTTACCATAATGAGGGGTATTTGGCAGGCTTCTGAGTTCTGTAATCAATTTTATCGGACTTACTTCTTGACAATAGAGCAAGAAATTTTTGGCGTCTTAACTGACACTTTTCATAAGCCTGGGTTCAAGTTGCATGTCTCTGTGCTGCAGCACTTGTTCTGCATTGTAAGTTAACCTTCTTATGTTTTTCCTTTCACTGTGAGTGCGAACCCTGTTAATATTAGTTTTAGACCCAAAACAAAGTTTATTGGAGTGGTTGAAATGTGTTTCCAGGTGGAGTCTGGTTCGTTGACAGAACCTTTGTGGGATGTGACGACTGTCCCTTATCCATATCCAAATAATGCAATGTTTGTTCTTGAGTATACTATAAAGCTTTTGGGTACATCATTCACCAACATGACAACAACTGAGGTATGATTCAAACTCACTTTGACATTATCTTGCTTACTGGATTTCACTTAATTGAGAGGACTTTCCAGGTAACCCATTTTGTTAATGGACTGTTCGAGTCAAGAAATGATCTTTCTGCATTTAAAGATCACATACGAGACTTTCTTGTGCAGTCGAAAGAGTTCTCTGCTCAGGTAAACCAGAACTACTGTAGCTTCTACCTTTTAATTTACAACATCATGACATGATGATTATATGAATACAATCACCAACTCTAAGAGAGTAAAATGGAAGATATAACAGAAGTAACACTCTTTAGTCTTTACACTTCTCCGCAAGCTGGAGAATAGTAATTGAACATGGAGCACTGAAACTATTTGGAAGCTGAATGAATATGGCCAGGTTGTGGAGAGAAACTTACCAGTGATGTAGATTACACTTAGAATGCATGCAATGGATCCATACACGATTTCTTACCAAAAATATTGAAACCACTAATCAGTTTGTTCTGAATTGGACCTGAATGTGTACAGGTTTATCGAAGCTAACTGCAGTATGATTTTGAGATTGTAACTTTTGACGAACAGATATGTTAACATGCATCTCGCCTTCTGTGTTTTTTTTCCTTTGGCTGGGGGAGCTTTGTAGTTGACCTAATAGTTGGGTCTGAGGTCAACTTGACGCCTTGATGGATGTATTGGGATGGCTGCAAGCTCTTGCTGGTTCTATGTAACAGGAACCATGGTTGGGTCATGATGCTATATTCATGTTGTCTTGTTCCAACTATGGACTTGCCAACCAATTTTGTCACTTTAACTGCTATTATAGACCATAAAGTAACAAGGGAGAAGGAAAATTCTCATTTATGTGAGGGAATCAACTGTTGCTACTATATATATATATATATATATATATATAAATACTTTTTATATGTATGCATAATTGGTATTATTCAATTCTTTTACTGTAGTTATGAAGAAGGATTGAATGCTTTTTTAATATTGTTGCATATGATAGTAAGGGATTAAGAACAAACTATATCTCATGTTGTATGCCAAGTAGTTAAAACAGCGCAAGAAGAGATTGGGAGAGGACTCTGCTACATGGAGGGGGAGTCTTAAATGATGTTGAAAGTATACATGTTCCATAGAAAAGTAGAAAACTAGGAATTTTTCTTGTCTTGGCCTACAATCCAACGTGACTGTAATTTTAATTCTTTTGTTTTATAGGACAACAAGGATCTGTATGCAGAAGAAGCTGCTGCTCAGAGAGAAAGGGAGCGACAGCGGATGCTTACTATCCCTGGGCTTATTGCGCCCAATGAGTTGCAAGATGAGATGGTGGACTCGTAGATGGCTCTTTTGACTCTAGATTTGCTGTGGCTGCCTGTTTTGTCTTCTATACCTTTCCCTGGATACCATACCGGTACTTCTTCTCTATCTTGTCTCATCTTCCTGGAAGTTTTCTTTGGTTTGGAACGGATGAATCGTGAAGGTGTCCCAATGCAGAGGCTCGGCTACTGATGGAGCTATTTCCAATGTAGAGTATTTAGATTCTCATGTAGCAATATGGTCGAGTCATTGTATGGGTTCCTGAATTCAGCGTTTGCATTGTAATTCATGACAATGGTCGAGACACAAACTACTCCAAGTCACATTTCAGGCTCGATTCAAAGTAGGTGTAATGTATACGACTCAGCCTGTGCATAAGTTCTTTTGTGTCATGGATGGAAAATGGTGTATCTTCTTATTGGGCAAGAGAGCTATCTTTTCTTTTCTCTTTATGTTTTGGTGTGGCAAATATTGGACATGAAATGACGTTTCTAAGAAAAATTGTCTGCAATATTATTTCAAGTTGACAGTGGTTTTAATTATGCTCCAAAGCCTTTCTTGGTGTAATTATGTGACAAGATTATCTTATGGTTACTAAGAAATGATCTTCAGCTGTGTTTCCCACCTTGCAAACTAAGTTTGTGAAGGACTTTTTAGATCATCCTTAATGGGAAACTAGTGACCTGCAGATGATGGAAAGGAGAGAAGGTTGTACTTTATATTGGAAGTAAATTTCTGTTATAATTTTCTCCTGCAAAATTAGTTGAGAGTACCTCTTGCGTATAAGTTAGGAATGAATGATATACGTATTATACGTTTATACTCACAATTTTAATGTATGGTTGGTATTAAACGCTATCCAATTAATTTTCTCATGCAAATTCTACTATCGTCAAATCGGGTTCATAATATTGAACAATTAACTAAT
>JABCMJ010030119.1:1520-39114 GCA_014822125.1 Arbutus unedo | reverse complement strand
ACTGATCAACCCCTCAAGAAGACACTTCACAACCCAAAGATGTTCGGAAGGTTGATCCAGTGATCCATTGAGTTAGGAGAATTCGACTTGGAATTTTGTCCAAGATCAACTATTAAAGCCCAAGCCCTGGTAGATTTTGTGGCAGAATTCACCTTCTCGGATGAACCAAGTTCTGCACAAGGCGGTACGTAAGGATCATCAATTGAACAACCTACAGGGTGGATACTATACGTAAATGGGTCAGTCAACAACAAGGCTTGTGGAGCAGGCGTAATTTTAATCTCCCNNCCCCCCCCCCCCCCCCCCCGCGATTAGATCAAGCTCCAGTATGTCCTCAAGTTTAACTTCAAACTCACCAACGATGAGGCAGAATATGAGGCCCTTCTCACAGGACTTAGATTAGCAAAATCTTTGGGGATAAAAGATCTGAATATTAGAAGTGATTCCCAGTTGGTTGTGGGACAAGTGTTGGGAGAGTATGAAGTTAGAGAAGACAGGATGAAACAATATCTCGATCAGGTCAAGAAGCTCTAGAAAGCATTTGAAATGGTGGAAGTGCAATTCTTTCCCCGAGAAGAAAATCATGAGGCAGATTAGTTGGCACATTTGGCAACATCTAAAGAAGAAGTGTTGGACAACTCATTCCTATTCAACGACTGGAGTAGCCCAGCATCGAACAATCCATCATGGAGATAGTTGCTGTTGATTATAAAGGATCTTGGGCAGACTCTATAATAGATTGCTTGGAAAGAGGGGAACTGCCAACAAAAAGAGATGTGACAAGAAAGTTGAGACTCCGAGTAACCAGATACTTGTATTTGAATGGAACACTCTATCGAAGAAGTTATTCCCTCCCACTTCTACGTTGTCTGACCAAAGAAGAAACTAAGTATGCGTTGAGGGAAGTCCATGAAGGCTGTTGTGGAAATCACTCGGGGGGAAGATCACTAGCATAAAAACTAGTCAGAACTGGATATTATTGGCTATCAAGGCAATTTGACGTGATGCAAATGGTACAACGGTGTGAAAAATGCCAGAGGTTTGCTAATATCTCTCATCAACCCCCTATTTTACTAACTCTAATGTCATCTCCCTGGCCGTTCACCCAGTGGGGGTTAGACTTGATTGGTCCCCTCCCTATTGGAAAATGTCAAAATAAGTTTGCTATAGTGGTTGTGGATTACTTCACCAAGTGGGTAGAGGTAGAGCCCTTGGCTACAATAACCACCCAGAAAGCTATCAATTTTGTGCGGAAAAATATTATCAGTAGGTTTGGGTTGCCCAGATTTATTGTCACTGATCGAGGTAAACAGTTCCGCAATAATTAGTTCTAGAATTTTTGTGAACAAAGGGGAATCCAAGTTCACTACGCCTCCAAGGGATATCTAAGAGCTAATGGCCAGGTGGAGGTAACCAACTGAACAATAAAGAAGAAGTTGGAAGTAGCTAAAGGAGATTGGCCAGAAGAATTACCCCAGTGTGATGTAGGCATATCGTACGACCACAAGAACTCCTATAGTGGAGACGCTGTATTCAATGGCATATGAGGTTGAAGCTGTTATACCTGTGGAGATAGGGTTGCTCAGCCACATGACTATCGACTGTAGAGAGGCAGAGAGCCACCAAAGCCTCTTAGAGGGCTTAGACTTCTTAGAAGAGAAACGAGAGAGAGCAGCCATGAAGGCCACAATATATCAACAAAAAATGCCCAAGTACTACAACAGCCAAGAGAAAGGAGCTTCAAAGTGGGCGACCTAGTGCTGAGGAAGGTGGATCCTACAGGCAAGAAGATTGGGTATTTAGGACCCAACTGGGAAGATCCTTATCAGGTCACAGAGCACATCAAAGCAAGGTCTTATCGACTAGCCACCTTGAACGGAAAAGACTTCCACATCCATGGAACGCTGAACACATGAAGAAGTATTTTCAGTAACTTCCTCTTAGGCCTCTTAACGTATTTTATTTAAGTTGTTTTAACAAGTTTTGAGACTATATATCAGTTTACTTGAATAAATGTATTGAAATCGCATAAATATCTATTTTTCTTTGACTGTCATAAACTGTGGGAAAGACATCTGAGCAGCCTTATCTGTTTGGCACATGTCCTCCAGGACCATGTAATCAGCCAGCCTCATCTACTCGGCACATATCCTCCGGGACCATGCAACCAGACAGCCTCATTTGCTCAGCACAGGTCCTCTAGGGCTGTATTACCAAGCAGCCTTGCCTGCTCGGTGTATAACCTACTCAGTGAATGTGTCTCTAAACGACATTTACAATATAGAAAATCAAAAGTAAAGGCAGCGGCGCGTACAATAATTATACTTAAAACAAACACATGTATAATTAAAACCCCCTCCAAGTGGGCATTGTCCAGAGATCACCAAAACGAAAAGAGAAAAAAAATTAAGATTGAGGTACAGGCTCTTGCAAGCCAATATGACCCCCCTCAGTTAGATCCACTACACCTTCATTTGTAGAAGGTTCCTTCATCACCTCCTTTGAAATATCATCAATTATGCCTTTAGCGCTCTCTTTCACGACAACATCTACTATACCAATATCTAAGTCTTTAGGAACTTCAACTGATACAACCTCGTCAGCCTGCTTACTTGTAGTTTCATCGTCCTCAGCCTCCTCCACATCATTCTCCAAGTTTATGCTCTTGTCTTCAGCATTGAACCGAGATAAATCCAAATTAGGATGGGCCATGGTGATCCTCCTCTTCAGAGACATGAAACCACAGAAATAGTATTCAGTCATCAGGTCAATAAAGATCGGGGAATCCTTCATTTGTTCAAATTGCGTAGCCTGGTCTTTGCTTTGCTGTTCACGCAACTAGTTAAGTTCTCCTTCCTTCTCGACGAGCATCTTGCTCTTTTCGTCACACATGAAGGTGAGATCGCTAACTATCCTCTCTTGAGATTTAAGGGCAGTGTTTGATTCAACCAGAGCCTTCCTCAGGTCAGCAAATAACTTATGCTCAGTGGTCAAAGGCTTAGCCAGCTGGGACGATGTTGCTCATGCCTCTGAGATTACTCTCTCAAACTCTGCAGCAGGCCCTCCTTCACATTGTTATCTTCCCTCGGCTCTTCCTTCTCTTTCTTCAACTTCATGACCAACTGAAGTTGCTCCTCCATCATTCGCTCATGTGTCTTCTTCCTATTCTCAAGAGCATCATTTTCCTCCTGAAAATTCAAGGCATCCCTCACCATGTCACCACCATACAAAGTTGACTACAAAAAAGAGAGAGGGGAGAAGCATATTCAGAAAACATGCTACGTTAAGAAAGACGATAGGGTGACAAACATTTACCTTTGCCAAACAATAGAGGAATCGCGAAGCTTTTCTGCAGGATGCATCACCGTCATAATTCGTTTGTCTTTCTTAGTGGCTAGATTCGCCAGTGTGTCAATGGCTAGCTGGGTATCTAACAACAAAGACGGTTCCACAAGAGAATCAGAAGATGGGTCAGCTCATGTAGGAACACTTGTGGAGGTTGATTCGTCTCTTGTCTTTCTCTTCTTTGTCAGCGATCGGTCCTCCTCTTCAATTAGAGGTTGGTCAGTTTTTGAGACGACCACCCCTTCTATGCCCACAACTTTTTCACTCTCCTTTAAGGCAGTCGGCAATGAAGTCGATTTCTGGGGATGATTAGCTCTGATTTTCTTGGCAGGGGGAATGATACTACCAGCCCCTTGAGAAGTCACCCCAATATCCACAAATGTGCTGGGGTCAGCGAACGTTTTTTTCTGCGTCGTCTTGGGCTTTGAACTACCTCGGGATTTGGCCTTTTCAAATAGGACTGCTGTCCCTATTAATCTTCACTATTGTCTAAGTATCCCTTGTCAGAACAAAGATTTGAGATAAAAATCATAAGAATTAGAAAGTAACATAACGAGATACCCCTATCCAAGACAAGTGCCTCACTTGATGGCTGTGGACCAAATAGAAATTTGGCAAGGGTTTCTGGTTCAAGCAACACCCTGTAGTCGTGGTCAGGATATGCCACAACCAACTTTAGCTGCTCAGAAATCTCCTCAGTTATCTCGGGCCTCTCCCTCCCTAGTTAGAATCAGAGAAACAATTTCAATTAAAGATGTAGAGAAGTATTTGTAAACAAAAAGATTGAAGAAGGACTCACGAGTAAGATGAGGCTCTCCCCAGAAACAACATATCTTGGAAGAATCAGTTCTCTCCTCCCAAGTAAAAAATTTTCATCCTTGCCCAAAAATAAAGAAAAACTTGGTTTTTCAATTCATGTTGGCTGAAGAAATGCCGTTAATCAGTATAGGGCTCCCATCACTTATGGAGAAAAATCACCACCCCTGAGATGACACACTCACTTGGTGGGTGTATAGGAAGGCCTCCTTGGTCAGCTGGGCCCTCTCCTCTATCGCTGCTACCCAGAGTATACTGCACCCAATCAAGACATGCCACAAGTTGGGCAGAATCTGTCTTGGGGATAGATCCAGGTACCACAAGATCCTCCTCATGCAAGGTGCGAACGGGAGTCTCAACCTAGCCTCAAAGTCAACTATATATAAGCAAAGCTCACCCAACAGGGGCGTGTTGGCTCTCTCGGATGGGCGGGGAACTCTCATAACTATGGAGTTAGGAATTTGATACCTAGCCCTCATTGTTAATAACTCATCCTCAGTAATAGTTGAAGCAAGTCTATCAGCATCTACAGGTTTGACATTCAAAGCCACACTAGTTGGCAGAGGAGAACCCCATTCATAATGAGAAGTTGTCGGGCTAGAGCGTACTATTTGGTCAATATCTAACTCTTTTTCCCAATTTGGATTACAGGGGTGGGGATCCTAGACGACTGTCTATGGGTAGTCATCTCTTGAATTTGAGGAATGGCGGGGTGGATAATATCGAAAATATCACGATAATACCTTTCAACGACTAGGGAATAAGTGAACTCCCCAAACAAAGGATGATGCGAATGAACATGAAGATACCGACACGGTCGAAGGAAAAAGAAGGACCAAACGTATCCTAATTTTTGAGGATCCAAATCAAATGCCCTACAGTCAACCAGTCTTGAAAAGCAAGCAGATGAGAAGTATAAATGTACCTAGAAACCCACTGCAGTGCCCTGAATGATTTCAACTTCAAAACTTGCAAAATATGTCAATGGCAATAGTTTCGCCTCACAGGATTCCGAAAATAAGAAAAATGAAATGAAGAGCCTCCCTTCAACTGTCTTCAAATAGGGGCTGTCCACTGAGATGCACGTCCAAGGGTGCGATGGAAGCCACGTGTAACACCCATCAAAAAAGCTTGTCACTGCATTTAATGTTACGTGTAAAATGAGGAAAAAGCGTAACAGTCAATTCTCTTTTATATAACCGTTGATATTTCTTCACATGACAAATGCCTGCTCAGAAATAGGGGAGTAACTGATGAGCAAGATAATTGATGAGCTGAGTTGAGCCGACCACGTACTACGCTCAGCTTAACGTTCTACTCAGTCAGCTCGAGTTATCGACATGACTAAACAGGCCAAATTGGAGTAGATGAAGCTCCTTATACTCCTCCATTACACACGTGAGAAATGTTCCCTAAACGTACTCCTATCTAAGCAGAGTGAAGTTAATTCTTGTATAATAAATATTCACGTTCAAGATAGAAATAAAGCGTGAAAAGATTTAGTTGACCTATTCTCCAGGAGAATATGTTAGATATCTCCTATTATCTCGCTGAGTAGCGAAAAGATAGGCCCAATCGTATATAACCAAAGGGTCCCCTTATGGTATAAGGTATGAACATATTGTCCATTTCAATACAGAATCATTATGTTTTTCAGTATTTATTTTTTTCCTCTATCCTAAAAACTAACTTAGGTATCAGAAGAATATTGATGAAATACCATACCGATGTCAAATTTTTTTATAAGTCAGACGACTAGAAGATCAAAACTGTTCATTCGGGGCCATTAAAAAATTGTGTACCCTAATCGTTAATGGAAAAGGTCCGGGTATGGTACATTAATTACAAAATGACAAGTTGCGACGAGGATTGCGAGAATGCTGAGAGAAATTCAATACGACAGGACCACCCATAATGATACGACACAATGCCCACCCCCAATCAATATTCCAGTGAAATTAACCCATTTTCTTTCGTAGCGGTGAGCATCAGCTATCTTCTTCTACTGTTGACTTGGATATAATCAGGTGTGTAGGTAAGGGTTGCTAGCTTTACAGCTAACTGAACTGAACTGAACTCCTACATCAAATGGAATACCCGTACGGGCATCACAACACTCATCATCATCGTCACAATCGTAGCGATGGAAGGCAGGAGGATGAATACCCACCACCAGCGCCACCTGCCTTTAGAGATGATGGACCTCCACCTCCTCCGCCTTCATATTACGGCGCCTATGAACCACCGCCACCGCAACTAACCCCTCATCATGTGTATCACAGTGGAGGTGGAGATGGAGGGCCGTATCATGCCCCGATCTCAGATTACTATTCTCAGCCACCACCTGTACCATCCCAGAACTACAATTATTCGTCGTTTCCCGGTTACCCTTCCGAACAACCTGCAGATCAGACCCAGTATTCGACGGTCGTCCAACATGAACATGACGCCTCTCATGAATCTGAAGGGCATCACCCCTATCGTCCCCATCTGCCATCATTCCTTCACCACCACCAACAGGGCTCTGATTTGGCCCCCGCTGGTAAGCCCACTGTTAGGGTCTTCACCAAGGCCGAGACTAATTATTCTCTCACCATCCGTGACGGAAAGGTCATTCTCGCGCCTTCCAACCCCTCCGATCCGTTCCAGGTATGTTTCTTCTTCCTCCTTTTTTAATCACGATCATCATCGCCGGTACTTTCTCTTAATTTTTCTTTTCCTTTTTTTATTTGATCATCATTATCACCATTACTTTCTCTTAATTCTTCTTTTGTTTTCTTGTTTTTTCTTATCACGGACCAATTGTTCCATCTGCGATGTAATTCGGCCATTTTATTGTATACTAGCACTGGATCAAAGATGAGAAGTACAGCACAAAAGTGAAGGACGAAGAGGGCTTTCCCAGCTTTGCTCTTGTGAATAAGGCCACTGGTCAGGCAATGAAGCATTCTATCGGTGCTACTCACCCTGTATGTTCAATGTTCACCTACCGATTGATACATGGATATCTATTTTTTGCCAAGGAATTTGAAGTTTTTTAGGTTAATGTTTTCCGGCCGAGTCCTACTATAATCTGTTAACTGTGACCACGTTAGGAGTCTTATGTTTGTCTTTAACTTATCTTCTTCGCAACAGCCTCTAGATCGACAACTAACACCGATGGATTTCATCTACTTCCAATGAATCGATAGACTAATTTAAAATTTCCCAATACCATTTGAAGGAGCATCCTATTATTGTGAGGACATAACGAGCCCAGGTTGGTATCCCTCCTAATCTAGACTATTTAATTAAAAGAAACATGAGTGGTTCCTTTTATATTTCAGGTATAGAGATAGGCAGCTTGTGACCTTGAGCTTTCCTTTTGGAAGGACGTCGAATTAACTGGCTAATGGACAAATAGTATAATCTGGTTTGTAAACAAACCCACTAGGCTTCCCATAATATCTTGCTAGTCGCAATTGGTCCTCATGGTTGTATTCACTTTGCTCCTGAATTTTGAGGAACACTAAAGAGAATTTTCCTTGTAATTCCATAGAAGCTACCGCTTTACGCTCATATGGGTGATCGTGATAAGAATGTCATGTTTTGTTGTACTTAGATTTTTAACATTTAAAGTTCTTAAGAAGCATAGCTACCCTAAAGAGTCGCCTGAGCATCAGGTATCATTAGGGGGGAGGCGGGTAGGCGAAAAAATCTATCCAGTGTTTCTGCTTCGTCACACACTATTTCCATCGTCTTTTGAACCTCGATCTTGCGACTGAGGTTCTTTCTCGACCTTAGAGAGGTTCTAGCATGATTTCTCCCAAATTGGAGTCCTGCAACTAAGATTTGGCATAGACATAACCTCAAATTCTTTAAATTTTTGTCCTTGTCAAATTTTCATGTTATTGCTTTGTTGCTTATTTGAATCCGTAATTGCTTAATAGGTATCAAAATAGTGCACGCGTTCATTTTGCTTGCATCCTTTCACAACAAACCCAGCCATGGATTACTTATCGGGGAAACAAAAAAAAAAAACTAGACCTTTGTACTGTGGATTTGATCCATCAGCTTTCTCACTCTAGTAGCAGAAAACGCTTGTCATACGCAACTCAATGTTATCTATTCATTATTGCTTTAGGATTTTGAGAGCATAGCATCAGCAGATTTTATGATGGGGAAAAAAGTTGACTGTAGTTGAGTAAGCTACTGAGCTAGTAGTTAGAGAGGGTGGGCCAGCCCTATCTTTGAATGTGGAAGTCTTGCCCATAATCAGCTACAGCTTAAGCTCATGCAATGCTACAGGACACGAATTTAGTGCCTTTTCGATGCTACTAAGATGTATCAGCACAAGGAACGCTAATGTTTATGGGTTTATTAGCCAGAATTGTTATCTCCTGCCATGCACGAGCAATCCTACTATTTTGCAATTCCAGAATAAGTGAACTATCAAATGTGGAAAAGCAGATCATGCTTTTGGAAGGATGTTATGTCTAGGAATTTGCCACCTTTGTCGTTGTTTGAATCTTCTTTTTGCAACCATTTTTTGGTAATGGTCCTACGGCATATATTATTACTATGCAGGTGCAGCTGATACCTTATAATCCAGATGTTCTCGATGAGTCGGTATTGTGGACTGAGAGCAAGGATTTGGGTGATGGTTATAGAACAGTGAGGATGGTTAATAACATTCGCCTCAATATTGATGCTTTTAATGGTGATAAAAACCATGGAGGTGTTCGTGAAGGCACTACCATTGTACTTTGGGAATGGGCGAAAGGAGAGAATCAGCGGTGGAAGATCATTCGCTACTGTAAGTCACTGGAGAAATAGAATGTGGAAAAAGTGATATTTGTGGTGATATTTCCATATCCTCCTACTCTTGCTCTAACTTCATTACGTGTTGTTCAGCAAGTTGAAGCTCTTTTTCTCATGCATGTAGTATCTCTTCCATTCAGGAAGACTCTCACTTGTCTTTTGCTTTGTCAATCTCTTCTGGATGTGTTTTGCAGGATGTTGTGGAGTTCCCGGTATGGAAGCTCAGATGCGATTATACAGAAGACTTCTTAGAAGATGCTGCGTGCTCTCTTCATGAGTAGTTTGTGTATTTATATGTATGCTGTTTGAAAATGTTGGTTGGTCAAGGTTCTTCTGCTACGTTATTGCACCTACTTGGTTATGGTTTGCTGTGTGCTCTCTCTTGGCTTTGCCAAATGCCACAAAATAAAGAAATACAGAGGAGAGGCTGAAATATGTTGTCTACTTCTTTGAAGACGGTTTAATTTGACAATCTATGTCTTTTATGTTAATGGTTGGGCTCGTATAGGGCTTATTGGTGCTAATTCCACCACTTGTATGTAAGCCGAAGCAGCTCGTTAACAGCATTCTCGCCCTTTTTTTGGTTCATTATTTGCGCAGTCTGCTGAGCTCTGTTCCCCTTTATTGCTCTTTTCTCTGGTACATTCTTGGAAGAAACAGTGCCCAATTTCCCAATCTACCTATGAAGCTATTCGCCTTGCCATGGCTAGTACTTCTTGCGAGGTCACTTGCTACCCTATTTGCTCAAGGACTACACTCTAGCGCGACACAAGGCAGCCCTTCACATTGCCTCTAATCGAGTTTTTTCACGCATGTACGGAACATATTGAGATCAATTGTCATTTTGTTTGAGAAAAACTTTAGGGTGTTGTCATCCACACTGCTTGTCTGACATCACTACAACATATGCAAAGAAGCCAAAAGAATATTCTTTTAAGGTAACAATAGAAAAACACACACCTCGATACGACCATCATTGTGGGATAAAAATGCATGGTAGTAAAACTAAAACAATAAAAATCTAGAGAGATGGCTTGAGTTTGTTGTTTTTTTATAGTTTTTTATTTTTAAATTTTTATGAAATTCACGTCCATCTTTTTAGATAAATCATCCGTCCGGATGATAGGACTCTAGAAATTTAAAAATTATGATAAAATTTTAAAAAGTTCACCAAAAAATAAAATAAATTAAAACATATAATTTTCTATTGTCTTTCGTATTCGTAACATCGTTACGTTTTGATTTGTTTTCAATTTTAGTTCATACTTACATGTGTTTCTGATTCCTCTTGTGAAGACGAATTAAAAAAATACGCAAAATTTTAAAAAATTACCAAAATAAAAATACCCACTCTATTTAATAAAACCTAATTTAGTTCGAATTCAGTGTCAGTGTCGAAATGGTAATATTTGATATTGGCGGGGAAATTGCGGTACGAGTAGGCGGCGCGTGTCGAAGAGATCGCAGCCGGTTATTTTTAAGGCCCAAGCCCACAGCTTTGGTGCAGTTTCACAGTTCGAAGGTTCTAACGAGGAGACCTGAAAGGTGCAGTCTCGCATAGGATATAGGATTCTTTAACGTGAAAAACCCTAGGAATCTACACCCAACTTCTAACAATCTGCAAAAGAAGCATCCAACCCCTTCAATTGCATTCATCCGTGAGGGTTTTGAATGTTTAATTCAACTTGTCCGCTACATTCTGCATCTTATTCAGTTTGACAATGGGAGCTAGCCGCAAGCTACAGGGTGAGATCGATCGTGTCCTGAAGAAAGTTCAAGAGGGCGTCGATCTTTTTGACAGTATCTGGAACAAGGTATACTGCTATCGGAATTCTAAACTATTGCAGTTGCACCCTTCAATTCATTTCGAGCGCCTTTGTTGTGTGTGTGTGTTTATTTCTCGAATCTTTTGTTGCATTTTCAAAATGCATCGTCATCAAGTTAATCTTTTATGGCTCCAGGTTTATGACACCGACAATGCTAATCAGAAGGAGAAGTTCGAGGCCGATCTGAAGAAGGAGATCAAGAAACTGCAGAGGTACCGAGACCAGATCAAAACATGGATTCAGTCCAGCGAGATAAAGGATAAGAAGGTCAATCTCCTTTGTTTCCCTCTTTATGTTAAATTACATCTTTTTTGCTCGTAGTAACAGAGACCACTTTCTAGTTTCGTACTCTATGAATTCAGAATTCAGACATATAATCACATTTTGTGCTCACTGTCGGTTTGAATAACTTTGACCTCTGGTCTCATTACCAAAAGGAGCTTAAAAACTAAGTTAAAACTGGAAATTTTGAGTCGGTATAAAGTTGGCTCAATTACAAAACATGGAGCAGAAAACCATAGAACGAATGTGCAATTACCTAAAGCACCATATCAAAAGCAAAGGAGTTCAAGCAAGCAGTTACTCTAGTAAGGCTAAACCATTATGCAATCAGACATGCAAAACAAAAAATTAAAGGAGTATGGTTTGGAGAAATTAAATATAGAGTTTTGATGGTGGTTCGGTCCTTCCTTCACACCCCAAGTGTCTACCTTGAGATTGGTTGCACTATCTGAAATAGTTCAATTTCTTCTAGCTTCATGGGTTCTATACAATCTTTTACATCGAGTGATCTCTCCCCAACCACTCCCCAACTATGTCTGCAACGCCAGTCAAAACTAACCCAAATTATTTTTCTCCTAAAAGATCACTACAAAAAGGGTAATTTCAAGAGCAAGAATAAGGATATCTAACCCCTTTTAGAATAAGGTTCAGATCTAAACTCTCTCAAAGATATAGAAATATCAAGTGAGGCTCAAAATGTGATTGCAAAAACTAATGGGAGCTCACTGCTGACTGCTCAAAGTTTTTCAATTTTGTTTGTGTATCTTTTTATGGTTGTCCCGCTGTCCTCTATGTACTTCAGAAATATGACTGTTAAGGCTGAGAGTTGTTAGCTGTTGGTGGATGATTTGCGGCCTTCAATCATGCTTCCTCCTCTTTCAATATAATCTCAATTAGCTGTCCAATCAACTTTTCTTTCAAAATTAGATGTTCACAAAAGGTTACTTTTCTTCTTTTCTTGTACAGTATCTTAACTCTGTGAATATTGGAGATAGGTGATTCCTTCATGCATTTCAACAAATACCCATTCAATTTTCGTAGCTCTTTGAAAAGTTCTTTCCTTTTTCTTCAAAGCTCGAGTTCCAATACTTTTATTTCTCTTGCCCTGCTCTGTCTCTTTCATATAACCTGGCCTCCAAGAACTTAGTAACTAAGAGCTGTAGAGAATTATTAATATGTTCTTGAATAACAAGTATTAGCATCAATTACTCCAATGTAGGACATAATATTTCAATGAACCCCAACTATAATGGGTCGATTGCATGGGGAGTTGTTCTTCTCAAACATGCGTAGTTTTTTAACCCTCTGTGATTGGTTTGTCGCAACTATGGATGTGGATGCAGCAGTACAACATCTAGAAAAATGGCTCTTTCTTATGGTTGCTTGCTTATGCTAACCAGGCCTTAGATTCTTCAGTGCTTGTTGTTGGTATTTGTGTTAACTTACCAATTATCCCAAAAGCTTAAGCTGTCAAGGAATGAACCCAACTATGTGTACCAATCTATTCAGCAATTTGAGAGTGAAATTTCTTTTGAATGGTCCTTGCAAATGGGTTTCACCAGATTTGTGCATGTCACTTATTCAAACTTTGTGGAAAATGAGCAGTAATACCACAGCAACTTACAGAGAGTTCCATGGTATCAGTGGGAAAGCCAAAATGCATGTGGACATTGGGCTACGATGCTTGTTATTTCAGGCACTGTATCTGTATGTATCATACAGGCCTTCATCCAATGGTTGGCGAGGTAAAATGGTTGCAGTGAATCATAGTGTAGATTTAAATTGTTTTTATGCTTGACTAGACTATTATATGCTTCTAGCATGGACTCTCACTAGGTTGGAGCGAGGTAAAATGGTTGCAGTGGATTATAGTATACATTTAAATTGTTTCTGATAGGTTGTTCCTAATCAAAATTTGATTTGCATTAGTATCAAACTGTGTAGTAGTCTGGTAGAGCCTGGCTGCGAGGAATCAGCTACCTGTTGCCTATCTCACCCTCTTTCTTATTATTCGCAAGATAGGTTGTCCCTCTCTCCTTTTCATAATAAGAAGGTAAGTTTTCAAAGCTCCTTCCTTCAGATGGGTGAGCCTTTGCTTTTTGGATTGTCTCCTACCCAATGACATACCTCCCATTTTTTGTTTCCCATTGGGTTTACATTGTTCATAGTTGACCCCATGGCAGCAAGAAAAGGCGATCTTGTGCTATACTCCGATGATCTCTTTCCTACCGAGGTACGCAAACTCCCATAGTGTCCCATATCACATTCTATGAATAGAAAGGGGAAGCCTAGTCATCCATCAGCTCCTCTTGTAGATTGGTGCGGTTTTATGAAGCATCTAAGCATAGTTCACTCACACTGGTCAATCAAGAGTTTTGCCGTCACTCCTTAAGGTTACCTGTTGTATCATACAGTTCTTGCATTCTTTCCCACACTTCACAACCACACACCCCTCCCCCCCCCTTTCTTCTTTGGGGAAACAAATTCCTCATCCTCATCATTTGCTCACATTGATGATATCTAGTTTGTGGCAGCTGACTGATGACTGTTGGGTTCTTTATATCGTTTCTTAATGCTCTTTGAGCCGAATATATCTCCAAATTGGCCACAATTCTGTTTTTCGTTTGTACTAACTCCACATGGTCGTACCAAAAAAGTAGTAGTTCCATGGCCATATGGATACGCTGCTGCCTGTAAAGGAAATGTTTGAATCTCATCTGGTGCTTTCAAGTTATTTATGACCTGGTTGGTGTTGGATATGTTAACATTGTACTTTGAGTGTGTCCCCTTGGTCTCGAAGTTGACGATGAATTCCTTTTGTTGATATATGTTGACATAGGTTAGTGCCTCTTATGAGCAGGCCCTGATGGATGCTCGTAAGCTCATCGAGCGTGAAATGGAAAGATTTAAGATATGCGAAAAGGAAACTAAGACGAAAGCATTTTCCAAGGAAGGCCTGGGTCAACAACCTAAAACAGTAAGCTTTGGATTGCTTTTTTCCAGATTGATAGTAATGCACGTACAAAGATTGCTGATTGTTATTATAACTTGTCATGGAATAGAATTAGTTGATGTGGAAATTAAATACACAAACCCTGTAAAATTGATGCTTTGCACTTTTCATAATTCTTTGTAGCAATGCTAGTTTATGAAAGCTTGTTCACGGTTGAATGCTGGTGTTTCTTTTTCATCTCGAAATAATACAACAGATGAGCCTTTCTGATATTTTTTACTCAAAAGGCTAGGAAACTTGTACGGTTAGTTATGGTTTATATTTAAAACTGATTTATTTTACATGTTTTCTGCTACAATGGTATGTTTTTTGGGTTTTGAAGTTTGTAATGCTAGCATTTAACTTTACCATCTATTGTAACATTTACCCTTGTTTGATTTAATTTTCTTTTGCTTTCATCTTGCATAGGATCCAAAGGAGAAGGCTAAATCAGAAACAAGAGATTGGTTGAACAACTTGGTAAAAACGAACTTGTGCTTTAATTTCCAGTTATTTGTCTTTTCTGGCTCACATTTGTTTGTCTTAATCACTTCAAGCTCTTCATCTCCAGATTTGTTATGAAACAGATCCATCATGATGTTTCCGAAGCTCTTGTTTTGAGAAAAACTGGGTGTTTGTTCCTGCTAAAAAAGAAATTTAAATTTTTTAGCTTACACGACCACTGCCAATTTGTCATATTATTGCAATCTAATCTTTATATAGGATACAGATGTGTAGCTTATTGTTTATCATTGCGTAGGTGGGAGAGATGGAATCTCAAATTGATAACTTTGAAGCTGAGATTGAGGGGCTTTCTGTTAAGAAAGGGAAAACAAGGCCGCCCAGATTGGTAGGATAGAAGTAAAAACAATACAATCCTGCAACTGGTTAAAATGGTGCTTTCTTGTGAATGATGAAGGGATATTTGTTTCACAGACACATCTAGAGACTTCTATTACCCGCCACAAGGCTCATATAATGAAGTTGGAGTTGATTTTGAGGCTTTTGGATAACGATGAATTGAGTCCTGAGCAGGTCAATGATGTTAAGGATTTCTTGGACGACTATGTGGAGCGCAATCAGGTTTTCTATGTTTACATATGATGTGGTTTCGTTCTTGTGTACCATTTATAACATGAAAACACTGAATGTAATCATGATATTTATGTGGACCATGAGTTGTTAAGATTATGTGCAAATGTGCGTGCCTTGTGCATATTTATTTATTATTTGTTTTTTAGTGATATGATATTACTCTATGGCACACATGTCTTGATTTTGTTAAATGTTTGTTAATTTATTTTCGTAGGATGACTTTGACGAATTTAGTGATGTTGACGAGCTTTACAGCTCCTTGCCATTAGACAATTTGGAGTCTCTTGAAGATTTAGTTACAGTTGGTCCTCCTGGTCTTGTTAAGGTGAACTTTCTGAACCATTGCATCCATTGTGTTGTACTGAAATTCAGATATTTGCAGGTACAAACCTAATCTCGTCTTTGGTTTTCTCTCTTTCCTTCTTCATTTTCCTTTCTGTTTTCCTCCTTGTCACAAGGAAGAAAAAGAAAAAGAAAGAAAAACCAGGATTAGAAAACAAACATAGTCGCTAATCGGCTGGGTGTTTGGTAGGTATATTCTTATTAACTGTATAAGTTGTTAGGCTTGCAAATTATTGAAGTAAAGGCTGTTTGACTTGTTATCATAAAATCCAAATAAATGCCAACAATCTATTTGTTATTTTGATAGCATGTGGAAACATTTTGATGGTAAATCATAGCCACGGCTGGGCTTTGTAATTCTTTGCTTAACTCTTGCTCCGCATCGCTCAACTCTGCTACTACTGGAGCCACCTTGATTCAAGCGTTCCTTCTTCCTTGTAAAGTTACTTAATCTATTTAGGCTATTTTCCTGAAACTCTTAGGCATCATATGGCATGTTAGCATCCCTAAATTCTTGAGTGCGGTACTTCACGTTCTCAAACCCGGTGGGCAAACAAACTATCAATTGAAATGCTATCTTGTTCACATGATTTTAAATGGGTAGGGAGGTATGAAGTCCTGGGCATGATGTCATAAAGTTTCCCTAGCATGATGTTATAAAGTTTCCCTATCATGCCCAAAGGAACCATCTTCTGCCTTGTCAAAAAGGTACGAGTCCAAGCCAGTAACCATCCTCACTCTTTCTTGGATAGTTTCCCGGAGTCCCACAAGGCAATAAATTCCCCTATTCGAGCAACCTTCGAGTATTCTTAAGCTCTTATTTGTCTTTCTTATATCAGACTTTTCACCACTACTATACAAACACGCCCCATTCTAGTCAATGCTGCACACAAGAAGTCATCTCTTCTGCTGGACACACCACTTATGTGACCTCCGCTTTTTGTTCGATATCCCATGCAACATCACCTCATATTCTACGACAAATACTCATTTGTCTGCCAAGCTGTTAAATATTCTTCAACACCTATTCGGAAGCTTTGTTTTGCTTCTCTGCTCCTCTCTAATCATTCCTTCAACATGTAAACCTTGTGCTGCTTATCCTCTGTTGCCAGGATCAAATCCAATAGCTTTCAAAAGTGAGCACTCAAAGGGAATCAGCTCACTCAGCCCCTTGTCACTCTTATGCTCCTCCAGCATCCCCACAACTAGAAGATTCTCTACTCCCATTGCACGAACATCCCTTGTCCGGCCTCCGCTACTAAAGCGGGTCTTTGGTCATTGTGCCTTTTTGAAATATACCTGCGCATCAGTGGAGTAGGACAAATTTGGGACTTAGAGGGTTTGTTTTGGGGATGTAATTTGGCAGCAGTAAGGGACAGTTCTACCTTGTTCAAGGCTATGAATACTGAGTATCCTGTGAACAGTAACAATGCTGATTTTATGCCAAAAAAAAAAGAAAAGGAAGAAGAAGAGAAGAACTCTAGGTATCTCTACCCTATCCATCTTGAAATGATGCAAATTTCCATAGATTGCCGCTTAGTATTTACCTTTTATTAAACTTCTTATGGCCTGCTTTCTTTCCATGGCTCCATTCGCCAACCCAAGGTTCACTCTTGGTTGTTCCATGCCAACATGCAATAGAGGGTCCGCTACATCATCTTCTAGCCTCAACTTATTTTTCAGCCCAAACTGATGTCCGAAGAATATAAACCCCTACCCACGACCATTTACCTCTATCCCCCACGAAGTGTTATGCTACCTGAAAACACATTTAAATCTGTCCTATTATTCTTTTTTTTTGCTTATTTATAAGGAGCAAAGGAATTGTATTGGAGAAAGTGCTGAGGCGAGACAGTCGTTATTCAGCTACATCACTTGTGGCCTCAACTTAATTTCCTGAGGATAGGCCCGATCCTTGCCAAAAAACATAGCCCCTCGACCCGCCACCATTTCCCCCCTTTGGCCTTGAACTGTTATCCCCCCAACACTGTTAAATCTTTCCTATTATTCTTTGTTTTATCTGTTTCAAAGCAACAGAAGAACCTGTACTAGTGAGGTGTCAAGGGGACACAATCCTTATCTAATTAGATCATTACGTAGATAAGAAAAGAAAAAGTACCAAATTTCAGAGAAAATACCAAAAATCCAATAACAAACCAACAAGTAATAGATGCTTCAACATAAGTTGCATTAGTTTTGCATAAAATGCGTTCTCTTCTTGATTTTTCTCCTCTAGCTTTCCATAACCCAAACATAAGTGATGTTGAGATGCTTGGCCCTAAACTCCCTTCCAAATTCTCCCATGAAGAGAAATTATGCATTTATAGGTTTTGTTTTTCCACACTTGCCCGTTAGTCTCCTCATCAACTCCACAACCTTCCAACCTTCTACATGTCTGGTTGTCCTCACAATTCAGTTAAATATCTGCTGTCCATTTGGTTCCCAACTTCTCCCCCTTCTAACTTCCAAGGCACCTCACCATCTTCTTGACACTCCTTGCACACATCTCTCCCTCTTTATTTCTTCAATCACAATGGAATGTTCTTCAACGAGGCCCTGATTCAATGAAGATGTGAATCTCTTAAAGAGGTAGCAATCCTGAAAGGAAGGCCATCTATCTTTAGTCGCCTTCGACCAGAATCCTTATACATCTATATGATCTTTTTGCTCATTGGATTTCATCAAAGTTGGAAAGCCTTTGAAATAATCTCCCCACCTTCTGCACCTCGTTTCCCCATATGTAAAGGCATTCCTCCGCAACCAAAGCGACGCCTGCTCCTTGTCTATGTCTATTGGCCATGTGAACTCAAACTTCCATCCCCAATGAAACCGCCCAATGTTTGCTTACCCACTTTTGGTTTGGGACCTATTTATTATCGGCAACAACAAATCCCTTAGGCCAAACCTCCTCGCTAGGCACTTTCAAAGGTACTCCAAGTGAGCATGACGTGGGCGCCACTTCAACCCCTCCATGACCCTGAGGCTCTATGGTACTATTTGGGCGTGTGTTACCAACTGCCTCTGATCTTGCCACCTTCAAAAAGACCTCCAACCTTGCTTAAATTTGTGCCCTCTAACCTTCAAATCCACTTACCTCCACATAAAAAGACTCCCTCCTTATTAACTAATAATTAGACAACTAAAGTCAAATGGCAGATGACTCTAAAAGAAATGACCTCTATGACCCTCATTAAAGTTTTTGCGAGTTGATTGCAGATTGATCACAGTTCCCCAGTTGAATTGGATGCCCCATCAAAAGCCTACTCCCCTTCTTTGTGAGGATAAAAGCGTCCCATCTCTCCCCCCATGTGTTAATTGTCTTACAAGAGACTTGCACTATATTCAAAATGCCTCCCCTAATTCTTTCTTGCAATTGGAACTCATACTAGCATGGAGTTAGATTTCCTTCAATACTTGACTGTAGCTCACTATTCCTTCATGTATTTTATGTGTGTTTCGGGTACATGGTTTGTTGCTTGTTGGCATATATGGAACAATCTATTTGCTATTCTAAGCCTATTCTCGTACTATTCTCGACAGAGGCATGCGGTATGCTATCTGTGCCAATTGTGTAGGAATTTCTAACAGGTTAATATTTTTCGGCAGGGTGTCGGTAACGTTAGTCCAGTTTTAAGCGTGAAAACTTCTTTGACGACATCCCCAGCTCCGCAAATGGTATGTGTTTGTCAATTCTTTGGACAAGAACCATTTAACATAAAACCATACTATTTGGTTGAAGGGAATCGTTTATGATTTCTTTTGTCTTAAGATTTGCATGGATCCCACAATAAGGTTTGGATCCATGAGATTACAATTCTAGGGTTTGGAATTGATGTGGGATGATAAGCATCGGCCAGCGACCCACTCCTACCCTGAAAACAAGATTGTGCTTGTTGTTGGATAGGAAGAGATTGTATCCTTCTGGTAAAAACGTAGACAGTAAGTCCTAGATCTTACAGAAGGAAAAGAGACAAAATTTAATAGGTTTTGGAAGTGGCAAGTAGCTGAATTTTCAATGGGGTCGTAAAAAGTGAATCATGTGGGGGTTTTAACTGTTAAATTTGAAGGCAACGGGAAAGAGTAAGGGTTAGGGTTGATCTGGACATGATGATGAAGGGGTTCGGGGCAGAAAAGGTTTTTTTTTTTTATGGCTTTGAACAGCAACCCAAGAATGATATGCAAGGAGGAAAAAGAAGATGATAAAGATAGGAAAAGTGTTAGGAATCTCTTGCAGAATTATTGGGAATTATTCCCTTCAAGTAAGGTTGCAGAATTATTGAAGAGAAGAATTACATATTTTCTCTTCGGTGGTTGTGTTCTTGTAATTGTGCGGGGACTTTGACTTGTATATAGGAACATTGTAAACTATTGTATTCTTGGACTACTGAACATCATATACAACACGCACACTAAAAAAAAAACTGACCTATATTATGAAGCATCGTGGACCTACATTCCAGGTCCAACAATTTGCTGAACTACGTAAATAACTTGAACTACTGAAACCCTAATGAGAAGTCATGAAATACTTGTAGTTACGTAACAGGAGTGGAAGTAACTCTAGTTATTAAATTTCCGTTATATGTTCCAACTTCCTCTTGAAATATCAGAGTATACTCTACATCAGCAATAAGAGTATAGCCGGTTCCAATCTAGTTTTTTGAATACTATACAGTCTTTGGTATCCTTTTCGCCATTTGTCTGGGACGTACCATTACCTGAAGTTTTCGGATACTATTTCAGACTTATGGCTATACATCATATAATCAGAAATTTTATTAGCAAGTACGAAATTTTATTTACATAAAGCTACCTTCCTTTGTCCTCGGTTATCTCTCTTTTGAATTACTTAGCTTAGGTACCATATGATTAGGTACTATCGGAATGGGACCTAAAATACTTTTATGGCTTCTTTGATTTCTTGATAAATAGAATTATGACCTTACTATACTTCGTAATCATTTCATACAAATTAGGCACTAGCTATGTAAAACAGAGGTCGCGAAGGCAAGGTCCCAATGTTTCAAAAGAGATGAGAAAGAAAATGAAACCACGTGGAGGATTGTCCTTTTTACTCTGCACACCTAGAAGCTAGAAATCTCTCTCCTCTCAAAAGATGTACCAGCCTATACAATCTTATGTTTTGGACATTCTTACACTCTCACTTTCACACACATCTTCCTTCTTTTCTCGCCAAAGCTATCTTTTCTTTCACCTCCAGCTAATAGTGGACATCCATGGATGCTGGTAATGACCACTTAAAACTCCATTTATCTCTCTGTCTCTGTCTCAGTAATAGTTTCTACATCCACACCAAACCACCAGTCTCCTCCCATTTGCTCTCACTAGCCTGATTCGTTCCTCTGGGATCATATTTGGGTCAACATTTTTTTTTTCTTCTGTTGTATGTTCTTTTTGTGAATCAGTTAGTTGACTAGTAGTATGTAACCAAATAACACTAATTATGCTCTAATAATTTCTTCTTTATATTTTGTGGGACAGTATTTGTGTGATTTATAGCTTGAAAGAAGTAAGTTCTAAACTATGTTATGTATAGAATTGCTTACCATCATCGTACCATGATCTAGTACATGTACCTCGCTCCCGTAATATGGATATGATCGGTGTTTAAAGTAACAGACCTGTACCAACCAAAGCTGTCTGGAATCACCAGAACTGCTCCGGTACAGTTAAATTGGCCAAGACTAGCTGGGACAAAAGTGGAGTCTCTGGTACTACTGGCTTTCTCGGAAGATGATGTGTACCAATCAGTATTGCCCGGTATGGTACCGTATTGACCAGCTTGGTTCCAACAGCAATTGAATCCTGTACATTAAATGACAACATTGTCTTACATGGAATGTTTAGGAATCTGTTGGTTCATTTTATTTTTGCATTGAAGAACCAGTTACTTTGTAGTTTGTTAGATGGAACTTTCAAATTGCTAAAGAGATCCTGTTGTTAATGGGCAGATTGAATGGTTAGCTAAGGGGTTATATGGATTAGTCCAATGATGAAATCAGTCGAGATTGAGTCTTACTTATGAGCAAGGTTGTCAAACCGTGAATCGTATCGAGAATCGTCGTGTTGACTTTTTGAATCGTGAATCGAATCGAATCGTGAATCGTAATGATTCGGTCAAAATTATAAAAGTACTCTAAATATGTACGTATTTGCATTGATATATGAAATATGCATTCAAATGAGCCTAAAACAAAAGATAGAAACTTCATAACTTCGTACTTGTGCCAAAATGGGACCATTTAAAAAAATCTAGAGACCTAGATAATACTTAGGAATTAAATGACGAGCAAGAAGCTTCAAAAAGTCATCAAAACTTCAATTTTCATCCGCTCCATTCAAAAGATCATCATCATCATCACCACCAATGTCAAGTTCCTCCTCCTCATCATCCTCTTGTTCGTCACATGAGGCACCTTCCACCATAACCACTTCATCTAACTCTTCTTCATCCCCTTCATCATCTTCAATAATTTCAATTTCATCATCAACCAAGAAGTCATCTATTTTCCTTTTACCTTTGTTGTTTGCATTTAAGTTCCTTGGCCCTATATCAAAAATAGTTGAAGAGTAATTTGTTTGTAAGCAATAATGTAAACATAGAAATTAGAAAATCAAATTGACTATTAAAAAATTGCACTCATACCTCTTTTTCTCTTTTTGCCACTATCTTCTTCATCATCTTGGAAGCACTCTTGAATGTCCAACCATGAATGATCTTCGGGTAGACATAAATCTTCTTTCTCGGTAATCCATTTGTCATCGAATTCCATATCCGATAAATAAATAGGATCATATGTTTCCCCTCTTGTCTCATTTCAAGTCTAATGTTGTACTTCACAAAAACTAATGCATTTAATTTTTGTTGCTCTAAACAGTTCCTTCTCTTCGTGTGCATTTGATCAAAGGTACTCCAATTCCTCTCACACCCCGTTGCACTAAGGCTTAGCACTCTAATAGCTAACCATTGAAGTTCCTTGCACTCTTCTCCATAACTCTTCCACCATAGAGCTAAAAAACAATAGTTACAATATATTATAATTATATTATAAATTTATAATAATATTATATTATATAAGAAGGCAACGGACACATGTTCACAAGTCACCACTCACCG
Organism: Arbutus unedo; assembly: GCA_014822125.1. NCBI lineage: Eukaryota > Viridiplantae > Streptophyta > Magnoliopsida > Ericales > Ericaceae > Arbutus > Arbutus unedo. The sequence goes on along the minus strand of JABCMJ010030119.1, from coordinate 16,478 downwards.
GGTTGCTTCTTGTCTCTTGTCAAGATTGCCATGCTCATACCAAACATACGTTCGGCTTTTTTGAACTTCTCCAATTGTGCATCAACCTTTACCCTTGTCTCTACATCGGGGTAAAATCTTTCAACGGTTCTATACAACCCAACTTTAACTTCATGATCCGCCTTGAAGTTGTCACTATAATGGAACCTACACAATGAAGTGCGAACTATGTTTACTATAACCACAAGGATGATGAAAAACAAGAACAATAGATTTGATTAATTTACTTACTTGGGATTAAGATAGTAAGCCGTTGCATGAAGAGGCCTATGAAGTTGCATATCCCATCTCGCATCAATAATTTTCCAAATCTTTTCATATCTCCCCTTTACATTGTTCACATTCTTTGCAATTTCTTCTTTGGCCCTATCCATAGCCGCATAAATGTACCCAATTGCAGGCTCGGCGTCACCATCTACAAGCCTCAACACTTTTACCAAAGGGACGACAAGTTTCATGCAAAGTTTTATGGCCTTCCAAAATTTAGAGTCATACAAAATTATCCCTTGTGTTTTTAATCCCGCAACACTCTTCCCATATGAACTCTCAACCCAAGCTTGGGATGCAACCATAGCTCTTAATTGAATCTTTGTTTCTTCAAAACTTTTCAATGTTAGATAAGCGTTAGCAAATCTAGTAACTGCCGGTCGTGTTAATTCTTTCTTCTTTGTAAACTTTCTAAACATGGAAAGAACCCATTGATGCTTATAAATTTAAATTGATATCTCCTTCGCCTTTTGTAATGTATCTTTAAAAACCGGCAACTCAACTATGTCACTAAGTATCAAATCAACACAATGTGCCGCACACGGAGACCAAAACAAATTTTTTCTCTTCTCCTCCAACAATCTACCAGCACCTACATAAGCGGATGCACTATCGTCACCACTTGTACAACATTTTCTTCCCCAATCTCCTTCACCAAATCATCAAGCAACTTATACAATTTTTCAGAATCCTTGATTATGCTCGAAGTATCAACTGATCTGATAAACATTGAACAACGTGGGCTATTGATAAGAAAATTAGCAATCGACCTATGTTTCCCGTCAGTCCTTTTTCCACTCCTTTTTATATACCGCTAATCCATTATTTACAAGGTCGACCTCTTTCTTTAGGTAGGATACTCTAACTTCATGATAAGTTGGGGGTTTTAAACCCTTGCCATAATCACCAACGGACGCCAACATTCTCTTCCATAAAGGGTCTTTAACCAAATTAAATGGCAATTCATTCCCATAGATACATCTACAAATATCGCTAATTCCCGGCACCCTTTTCTTTATCATTTGATTCATTGTTTGTTGTTTGGCTTTTCTCTTTTCTTTTGTAACATATGCATCCATAGTTCCCTTTCTTTTGACATCAACATATTCACCTTCAAGTTCAACCTCCAAAACGTTCTTTCGTAATTTTTCTCCTAAAATTTCTAGGAAGAATTTCTTAACATTGTCGGCAACTTGCGGACATGGGGCTACCTCAACGTGAGTTCCCGTCAAATAATGTTTCATGCGTATCACCCCTCCCCAAAAATTTTGGTTACAATAATTGCAACACAAATGCATCCTATTTGTTTCACTCACTCTAGTACAGTGTCTCCAAGTAAGATCTTCAACTTTTTTCTTCTTTTTATTCCCCATTTGCACGAGCCACCAACTGTAAGAGCCATATAATAGTGAAAATAAATAAAAAAATACTCTTTAATAGTGTTAACTATATAAAAAATAAAAAATACATTACCAGTTTACCTGTGTGAGACACTGGGTAACAACCACTGAGCCAAGTAGCCAACAGATTAGGAAAACTGGAAAAGCACTACAAATACTTCGGAAAAACCAAGGAGTGATTCCTGGCTTCGAAAAACCAAGGCTGGGATGTTAGGTATGGGTAACAGTCTAACAGGTTAGAGCTGAAGAGTGATTCTTGATGTTCGTCCAAGGCTGGGACGTTGGGTAACTGGGTCGACAGGTGATTCCTGATGTTCGGTTGGGATGCTTCGGAAAAACGAAGTATGGCTGTCGTTGCTTCAGAAAAACGAAGGTGAACTGGACTTCAAACTTCGAAGTATGGCTGCCGTTGGGTAGTCTCCAGCGTGGTGTTTGTTTTCTGATTTTGGAAGGGTAAGTATTGAGCCTTCTAATGTTGTGTTTTCGAAATAAGCAATGATAATTGGGAAAGACAATTTTTGGCAAGTTTTCAGCCTTGGGAAGTGCAATCGTCCCATCATTTCCATCTCTGGCAGCCCTCGTTACCATTTCTGGTCGATCCTTGGCTTCTGGTTACCGATTCTAGTTCGAACACGAATCGAATGATTCATGCGATTCAGCGATTCAGGGGCGATTCGGCGATTCAATTAATAGTAGTTTGCGATTCATAGCTATGGTTCGAATCGTTTGCCTACCGAATCGTATCAAATCGGGCGATTCGAATCACGAATCGTGCAATATCTACAACCTTGCTTATGAGAGACTCATGGGCAGGGGCTACTTACAGTAGAAGACTTCATTACATGTTTATGTTAATCACTTATTACGTAGTGGTTGAGCACTTTTATCCAAGTCTTTTCTGCTCATTATCACTTGAGGATTGTAACAATGGAAAACAGGCGTTTCTCACAATCTTGGGAGTGTCATCATCTGGGTTCTTCAACACGGCTCGACCACAATTGGCTTTTTTATATTCCTGAAATGTGTCATTTTTATACAGTTTGCTGTATTGAGAACCCTAGGAGATGTTTCTTTGCATAGCTGCACTTGTGCTTGACATCTTTCATTGCTCAACTTACAAAATACCTACTGTTTTTGCTATGATAAGCTTGCAACCAGAACTAATCTACAATTTTCTGCCTAGATACTTGTTCTAAACTTTTGCTAAATATCTGTCATTCTATCTCCCAGTTCAACTGCTCAAATAAATTGACGCTGCCTTCATGCAGTACTGGTTGGTACTTTTCTTTCTAGCTAAAGTGACATCTTCTTTAAAACAGGGTACTCCTATCCAAGAGCAAGCTGAAGAGACAGCTTCCCACGAAAGTAACTCTGATATTGTTGCAAGGTCTCCACCAACTAAAAATAGTCCAACTGGTTCTTCTGCACCAGTACCAGCACCTGCCGGGATCCATTCAACTCATGGTGCTGTGAGCTCTTCAAGTCCTTATTTTTCTGGTGCATCAGCTTCTTCAGCAATCCTTCCAGGTCCAAATACCATTCGAGGTGTGTTGGAAAATGCAAGTGCTGCTTTGTCTTCATCTCCTGTGAATGTGTCTAATTCTGCCAAGGAGGAAGAGACCACAAGCTTCCCTGGTCAGAAATTCTCTCCAGCTCTTGCTGAAACTGGACTAAGGGGCCCTGGTAGAGATGGCCTAACCAATCATCCATCTGCTAGTACAGTTCTAACTTCTGGTCTTGCAATTCCTAGCAACGGAGCTCTTGGTGCTGTTTCTTCAGCCTCTGAAATGGTGACGAGAAATACATTGGGAGCTGATGAGAGACTTGGGAGTACTGGAGTGGTGCAGCCTTTGGTTTCCCCACTAAGTAATAGGGTGATCTTGCCACAGGCTGCAAAAGCTAATGATGGAACCGGAACAGCTGATGGATGCAGTAATAATGGCGAGGGTGCAGTTATGTCTGGCAGGGTCTTCTCCCCCTCTGCAGTTCCTGGCATACAATGGAGGCCTGGAAGTCCTTTTCAGAACCAGAATGAAGTTGTATGTGCCTTGTCGAACAGCTATTTACTTGTCGTTTCCTCGCTCTTTCTTTGTGCATGCATGTGGCTTATGTGGAGAAAATCCACAGAGCTATTCCTACTGGAGTTTGGAAGCATGTGCTGTATTGGATGATTTAGAATGTGCTTCTTAGTCAGTAATGCATATCCTACGTTTTCAAATTACTAGGCCATTGTTCTGGTGGGTCTATATCAATGTATGATTTATTTGTAAATAGAGCTCCACTATTTTTTTAAATGGTTGCAGATTGGAAGGATATTAAGTTTCTATTTTTGATGAATTATGTACTTAACTTTCCTATGTCAATATGTTTTCGTCACATTCTTGCATTCCTGTATCGTCTTCTCATATGGTTTGGATGGGAGCTGACACTTAAATTTTGGATTTTTGTAATCTAAGGAAGTTCATTTAGACACCTTGTTGTCAGCCTTGGAGGTTTTTGTTTTCACCTTTGAAGGTAGCATCTAATGTTTGGAATTGGAATTGTTTCCTGCTTGAAGTTTTGTCCTGTTGTTTGTATCTTCGGTTATAGCAAAAAGGAAATTTTGAAGGAAGGAGGCAAAATTGAAGGGAAAAGAGACTATGGTTAAACCTTCTTGGGGCCTTCTTATCAGATCTCAAGCTCTATTGTTGATCAGTTTTGCACAACTCTATAGCTTAAGGCAGAGCATTTTTTACCCTTGAGAACTTTCCTTAAAGATGCCTATGATCCTATACTATTTATGCTTACCTGAAATGTGACCTCTGCATTGTGATGTGCATTGTAGCGTGGAGTCATTTTATCTTAAATTGTTGTCATTGTGTTTCAGCTGGATTATTGTATTTGCATGTCAGGGACAGTTTCGTGGACGAACTGAAATTGCTCCTGATCAGAGAGAGAAATTTTTGCAGCGATTCCAGCAGGTGCAGCAACAAGGTCAGAGTAATCTGCTTGGCATGCCACTTGGTGGGGGAAGTCCAATGCAGTTCTCTGCACAACAGAACCCGCTCTTACAGCAGGTGCTCATCGTTTTCTGGATATAATAGCTATTCTCTTTTGTTGCACACTCTAACTGCAGAAAATTCTCTTTTTGTTCTTTGTTCTTTTCTTGCTATTCTTATTGGATTTGTCTTCAGTTTCAGAGAGGGACTCAGCTGAATTCTTCATGTTCTTTTTTTTTTTTTTTTTTTTTTTTGTATAATCACAAATTGTGAAGTTACTAAATTTTTTTACTGAAGACATCGATGCAAAAGTAAAATGCTCCAACTTTCCCTGTGATTTGTGTGTATTACAGAAAGCCCCTCTAGTTTGATGAAAGTATACCAACCTCCAGTCCCGCACAGGTGCATTAAATGAACTTATTGGAGGCAGTGAAATCTTAATTTGGTCATCCAATTTCAAAGAACACTGTCATCCGTCTTAATTTATATATCTACCTAATTCCCCTCATGTTTTCTCACTTCTTCACCTTCCTCCAAGCCATCAAACAGCCATCTCTCACCCATAATTACCACCCTTTCAATACTGTTTCCTCCCCTTTCCTTCTCCCCCTCCTCATCCGTGCCATGCCCATCTCTCTCTCTCTCTCTCTCTCTCTTCCTTTTACCACTGACTTCTCTCCCTCTCATCTTCCTCACTCCAAAGCCATCACCGGCTCCACTACCACTATCAGTACAACTCCAATTTACCCACAACAAAAACCCACTAGCCAATTGTCGCCACCACTGCCTTATTTTCTGTCAAGTATACACACTCGTCACACCACCATAACTTGGTGTTTAAAATTGGTCCCATCACCTGCGACTTGCTCGACTCTAAAGAAAAACAATAGCGATAGTATATGTGGGAAGCGTTGATACGGAGATTTTAGAAGATGGAGAGCTTGTAAATCTGTGTACGGCCATAGATATATATGTAACGTAAATAAGATTGGGAGGTTTGCTAATTTATGGAATCGATGGGATTGTCGCAGGTTGCAACATTTGATAAGATGGGTAATTGTAGCTTTGGTATGTAGAGTGAGAATCTTTCTGTCGGGTTTGATGGGTATGTAAAGGGCTGAGCCAACATTGTTGGAATTTGATCTTGAAGACCCATGGTTGAGTGGGAATGACATAATGAAAAAAAATACTGGAAAGCTCAACCAAGTCATTTGATTGCCTCTTTTCCTATTTTTGCAAGTCTTGAAACCTACATCTTCCCATCTGTGGCTAGCCTACCTTCCACTTTTCAAACCCACCCCCCACCACCCCACACCCCCACCACCCCCACACACACACTCTTCTTCCCCCATGTTTCCTTCATCTCTCTGAAGCCTCCCCACACCAATTCACTTTTATGGAAGCAAAATCTGAGAAGCTCCTTAAATGCATATAATCGATGGGAAATTGGGTATCTACATGGCCATAGGGAAGGTGCAAAAGCATATTGGAAGGGGGCCACACCAAGCAAGTGTACAAAGTCTTGCTGGATGCATTAGAGCATACAAAGGTTTGCGGATCAGTGGTGTTCAGAATTTTTGAAGTTAGGCATGGGCCAAGATGACTGATCCCTGCCTGCCTACCTTGAAATGTATACATTCTGTCCTCCATGGATTTCTACACAGGAGCATACATGTTCTGTCTTCTATGGCTTCCTCCTTGGAATCTAACCTGTACCCATTCCATCTTCTGCTGATCTACCATAAATGTAGGCTTTTATGAGCTTATTATTTTAGTCCACTATTTGTGATGAGGTGTAGCTTTTCAATTTGCTCTTTCAGAGAAACACTGACTGCTTATAATGCCATGCAGGGGCGGAATTTAAAAAAAAAATAAGGACCTAGGTATAAATTTTGAAAATTATAAGAAAATTACATTTTGCCCCCCCCCCAAATTACATTCAGCCCCCTCCCTTGCCCCCAAAAAAATCTCTTGGTCCCCCCAAACGTCGAATCCTGGTTCCACCCTCTGATGCCATGCTCTCTCTCTCTCTCTCTCTCTCTCTCTCTCTCTCCTGCCAAAGGTGAAAAATTGCCCCTTCTTTTAGATTTTGAGCTCAATTTTTAAAGGTTGATATTGGTTTGTTAGAGAATCGAAAGCATATCCTCACTTGTAGCAAAACAAACTAGGTTTTGGTTTTGTTATCAATTTTTTTTCTTGTGAACTTCAATTTATTTAGTAGCAAGCTGGAGTTGCCCTTAACAATTTGAGACTATTTCATAGTGTGCTTCACTATTATAATTTTCCTTCCATGACATTTAGTCATCTTTTCAGTTCAACTCTCAAAGCACATCTGTCTCGCCTCAAGGTGGGTTAGGACTTGGAGTCCAAGCATCAGGTCTTACAGTTAATGCATCTTCCTCACAGCAGCAGCCAACTCCAATCCATCAACAGTCTGCTCAACAGGCATTGCTATCAACAGTATCAACAGATGCTGGTATGTTTAAATGATTTATGTTGCTGTACATCTTGTATGCACACTCATATGTTCTGCTGCATGTGTACCTGTAACTACAGCTTAATGCTTAGCTTGAGTAACATACGTAATATGAACATGAAGGGAGTTTTCTCTATAACTCTTATAAATAAGTTATCATATTAACCCATAGTGGATATTGCAACAAATATGGCATTTTACATGATGCAGAAGTAGGCCATGCAAAAGTTGAGTTGACACAGCAACGGCAGAATCTGTCTGATGATTCAAGTGTAGATCCTGCTTCAACTACTGGGGCTGGAAAGAATCTCATTACTGATGATGATTTGAAAGCTTCTTTTGCGGTAGATACACCTGTACGTTAACTATGTTTCCTTGTTCATCATTTTCTGATTACTGGCCTGTAGTTTTTGATGTTGCATTCTCATAGTGTATTTCGCTTTTTTCTTACGTTGCACTCTCATAGTGTATATTGCTTTTTTCTTGTGTTGCATGTTGGTTGTTAAGTTTGGTAAAGCCAATCTAGAAATTAGGGCCCGTGTTCTTGGGAAGCATCTTCTACCGTTTTTATGTTTAGTAAGGATGGAGAGATTGTGGATGGTGTAAGACAGAGTACAAGTTGGATGGATCAAGTGGCGGAGCCAAAGTGTTGTGCAACAACAGGATACTTGTAAATTTGTAGGGAAATTCCATTGTACTACTATAAGGCCAACAATGTTACATGACACAGAGAGTTGAGCTACAAAGAAATAACATGCGAGTAAGATGGGTGTAGCTGAAATGATGTTAAGTTGGATGTGGTAAGATTCGTGAGATAGAATTCGAAACCTTTGCTTAGCACCGATAGAAGATGAGAGAAAATAGATTAAGATGGTTTGGACATGTTTATCATAGATCAGTTGTGCAAAAGTCAGAAGAGTGATATTTATGGCATATGGTAGCACCAAAGGGAGAGGTAGACCAAAATTACTTCTAAATTCATTAGTTTGAAACGACCTAGGTTTTTTGGGTATGGCCGAACACGATGCTGTCGACAGAGTTCAATGGAAGAAAGGGCTTCATGTAGACGACCCCAATTGATTGGGACTTCAGGCTCGGTTTGGTTTAACTAAGCAAGGCAGCCAATGGGAGTACCTTCTGGATATCACCTGGCCTCTGAGCATTTATATATGTAGGCTTGTAGTGAGGCCGCACCAAAAGAAGGTATTGCACACAAATGGACATACCGGATGAAAACAATCCTTCTGTTTATATCCGTGAAAGCTTGATGTTACTGGAGACCCATTTTATAAAACTATTTCATTTGGGTCTGTAATTTGCTTCACAATTGAGAAACAGGGTTGAAATGAATAACTTTAACAGAATTGTATAGCTCAATTAATCAGTTTTAAAGGTGTAAAAATAATTTATAGTCAGAGACTATGAAGCACATGCATGAGAAAAAATACGGGCACGGGCACGGGCATGGGCACGTGGATATAAAAAAAGCTAAAAAAATGGCGTGTGTACAACTGGTGTTTAGCCGTAAAAAATATAGTTTAAAGGATTGCAATTTAACGATTAGAAAAGCAAATGAAAGAATTAGATACGTAAATTGATTTAGGATCATTGAAAAAAAAAGGTATTAGCTAAACGGCTTAGTCGATTAATGATCTAACTGACAAACTACAGTTTAGTGCAAACCAGATGCCACTATAGCTGCATTAAAGAACCTACCGACCAAGCCTTAGTTTTAAAAGCATCCTTAGCGTAGGAAAGAAACTTCACTAAGCTAACATCATCTTCAAGTCAAGAAAATTGTATTGCCGCTGGGGTATGGCTGCTGTATACAATTAGTATCTCGGCGGTACAATAACAAGAGAACAATTTGGGTACGTGTTTCGGACGCCCATTACACACGGAAATACCATGCAAAGTACCAATCCCCAATATGGATCTAGGACGGGTATAACAGGTTTTTGAAGTACCCTGCTAAATAGGTCACAGACAAGGCTCGAGAAAAAGTCTTCAGGGCTAAGTTTTGTGTGTCTATGTGGTTCACTTGTACAACATAGGCTTATGTCTATAGCCAACATCTAGGCTTCACGTATATAGACCTAGATCTTGTGTCTGCTGAGTTGGGTGGAGTTTGTGCAATTTTGTTGTTGGAAAATCATCTCGATGATTCCACAACTATTGACCATCTTATACTCTTTTGTATGGCCCAGAGAATTAAAGGCATTAATGAGGCTCGTGTAACCAATTTGGCAAAGATTCCATCAGTCGAGCCAACGAAATAATGTCTTTTTGTCCCAATGATTTCCAAAGAACGCTTTCATTCATCTCTTCTTCTATACAAGGATACGCATGCTCTGTAAAACACTTTTACTGTAACTTGTAAGCTAAGAAGGCAATTGGGTTGCTTTTCAATTACTGTGTTTTCTGAGGAAGATAGTCAACTTCAAGCGAACACACTTCGGCAATTTTGCCTCCACCACGAGTTGCAGAAAGCTTCAAACTCTTACATAATTTACTTAACCTATAGTGCAATTTACAGGTTATTTTTTCTCATTATATGGACTAAATGTAGGCTATATGGTCGTGTATATTTCATATTGTTGGCCAGTATAAGGAAAACTAGAGTTTCTCACTATAAATTCATTTTAGAAAATTGGGCAAAAAAATATTTAGCCCCCTAATGGTTTGGCATCGGAGCAGTTTAACCCCTATCTTTAAATAATTGGCCATGTTACCTTCATATGGTTTCTGACTAAAGTGCAATGCTAACTTTCTCAAGGTCATATTCAAAATGACATTAATACCTCCCTCTTAAATTTCTTCTCTTCTCTTTCACCTTCTTTTGTGATTTTTCCTTTCTCCTTCTGTGTAGACCACTAGTAGCTACCAGAAGAGGTGGTGGCATAGGAGTTGGTGGGGGCGGCTGGGGGCTGAGAGAATGGAGGGGATGATAGGGGAGGAAGGAGGGGGTGAAGAGGGCGGCAGCAGACACCATGCAAGAGAGCGAATAGATGGTGGATGGCGGCATCGACAGACAAGGTCTCTAGATGGCTGCTGCTGCTGCTGCTCCACTATGCTTTGGTAGTGCTTTCTAATTCTGTAGGGGCGAAGTTTTGGGCAAAGTATGCTATTTTTAGATGCTAAGTGGCTGGAGTGCTTTGGAGCCAAACCACCAGGGCCTAGGGGGTAGCATATTTTTTTCCCAACATTTAGGACAATATTTTACAATTTACTGTGGAAGTACACAGAAACTTGTCCTGTTTTGGGGAATATTGTTCTAGCCATTATTCTTGCACTTTCTAAGTCTCGGAATGTCGCAATTTCTTGTTTCAGTTGGATTTTAAATTCTTGAAGTATGATCCAACTACTCAAATCAATTGAAAATCTAAGCAATAGAATTTCCTTTAATGTTTTGTACCATATATGTGAGTTAGTAATATTAAAAACATGGTATCAAAAGTTTTTGCTCGGGATCATTGATGAGAAGGAAAAGTTTTGATTATTTTGGGGACCTAAGCATGGTTGTGGGAAACCTTGTGTGCTGCAGGCAGGAGTATCTGGCTCTTTGACAGAGCCTACCCAAGTGCCAAGGGATATCGATCTTTCTCCTGGACAACCTTTGCAGTCCAATCAACTCTCTGGCAGCCTTGGTGTTATTGGTCGTAGAAGCATTTCAGACCTTGGCGCAATTGGTGATAACATTGGTGGATCATCTGCAAATTATGGGGGAATGCGTGATCATGTATACAATTTGCAGATGCTTGAGGCTGCTTTTTACAAACTTCCTCAACCCAAAGACTCTGAACGTGCAAAGATCTATGTTCCGGTATGGAAGCCTCTTGCTCTACTCCATGTTCCACCAGAAGAGTTTGGGGAAATTTGTTGTGTAATTTCCCTATTTTCTTTTGGCTTCCTGCAGATGCACCCTGCGGTGACTCCTCCAAGCTATCCTCAAGTGCAGGCACCTATTATCAATAATCCTGCATTCTGGGAGCGACTAGGAGCTGAAAATTATGGCATTGATACCTTATTTTTTTCATTTTATTATCAGCAGGTAGTTCGAATCTTCTATCAACTTCCTTTTCTTCCCGCAACGTAACATTTGCAAAGTTTCCTTGATTGTTTTCTAAAGTCAACCCTCTTCTGCAGAATACTTACCATCAATATTTGGCTGCAAAAGAGTTAAAGAAGCTATCGTGGAGATACCATAGGAAATACAGCACATGGTTTCAACGGCATGAGGAGCCAAAAGTCACCACTGATGAGTATGAGCAGGGGATATATGTATACTTCGATTACCATATCAATAATGGTGATACACAACGTGGATGGTATGGTCACTCAACTATGCTGCTCTATTCTGTCTTCTTGTGTATGATTGTGAAATTACTCTATTTCTGATTGTCTTCATCGGGAATATTAGGAGGCCATTTTGCAATGTCTATTGTCTATTGTCTTTTTCGAGTTTGCCCAGTTTTTGTTAGTTGAAACTGGGATTGTACCACGAGGACTGGGATGGGAACATGGTGCAAAACATGCTCTAAAGTTTGGTATAATATTTGTTTGGGATGTCTAAAGAGCTGTGTTTTTGGTTTTTTGCTGAAAAAGCCAAGTTATTTGGGATGGCTTATGCCATATTTTTTGGTTTTTGAGGAAGAAGTGGAGCTTGTTTGCTCAAATGAGGAAAAGACAGCTTTGATGGACCTTGCTTGTCTTTTTTGGGTGAGAACCTTGGGTAATGGGAAGAGTCACAACTCAGAAGCGGTGGTGTTGTGATAGAACCAGAACTGTATGTGAAGGCCTTGGTTATGATATTCATGTTTAGGTTGTAAACACGTGGAAACCCTACAATGAGGCCTCCTAAGTTATCAGTTCACCTTATGTGTTGCTCAGCTAAAACTTCTAAAATGGTTGAGCTTTTTTTTTTGTCGCCAAAAAGTTTATCCTCTACAGTAGCTAGTTATATTTTGAGAAATCATTTTTCTATGAAAGTAGGCTGTATAATTTTCTGAAAGAGAAAGCACCTTATACGATTGGTTGTAATGACTTCTGGCTATTCTAATGTTCATCTAGGTGCCAAAAAATCAAGACTGAATTCACTTTCGAGTACAACTATCTTGAAGACGAACTTGTTGTATAGGAAATGTACAGAATCCGCACATTGATACTTATCTGTTAACTTCCAGTTTGTGCCAATGCTGACAACACTTGAGACTTCATTACAGTCAAGTAAGTTTCAAATTTTAAACTTGAAAGGCCATTTACATTCTTGGCATTTCTTCTTTGTTTTTCTTTTTCCCCTTCCTGGCAAGGTTTAACTTTAACATTGGATTAAATAAATCCCTGCTGTCCTTTGTATATATTCCAATTCCATTATCTGATTGGGAAATCATCTTTCAACTTGAGATCTATTATGTTGTTCAATCGGTTACATTCTAATTGGGCTATTGATAGTGCTATTCCAAAAGGAGTCCACTGTTGAAGGTGTTGCATGTCCATACCCGAAAACTACCATTTTTTTCTCTTTTGTCTCTACTAAATAAACCCAGTTTGCGCCTGTACTTGGTCATACTTAAACCAAGTTTCTCTAGTTGGTCTGTATTGTGGCCGAAGTAAACAGTTTCTAAACGTGTTATAACAATAAACAATATGAATTGAGAACAAGAATAGTAGTAAAACTCATATCAACAGATTGGATATGGTGTTGGACTTGGTCTAATTCCTTGGGTCCTTTCTGTCAATGGTCTCCCTTACCCTTATTTTCGGTAAGAGCGACCCATTGAAGAATGGTAAGTGATATTTATGCCCTTACTCTTATTTTTGGCAAGAGCGACATATTGAAGAATGGTAAGTGATATTTATGTGGATTAAGGTGATTGAGCATCCTTTGTCGGAAGGGTTTACAACTTTGGAAAAGGAAAGCCAATGGTTTTTGGTGGAAAGCCAATGTGTAAATACACATTGAAAATCTGGTAATGACAAAAACTTCTATTAACTTTGAGGGGCTTGCCTCTGTCATTCATGATTGATTTCCGTTTTTGCATCAATGATTTTGATGTTAGGTCAACTTAAAACTAGTATATATATAGAACAAAGTCAGTGTGTGTTATGCTGGACGTATCAACATTTTACTTACATTTTTTTGGAATCAATGGGTTGTAACTGCCAACCCAAATGCTTATAATTAAAGGGCAGGCTTCCCCATTCAGTACCTAACGGATGCCCGACATTGTTGGTCCGAGAACCTAATTACTTGTTGAAGGTTAGTTGCAAAAAATAATCCACATGAATGTTAGTACAACGTAACTAGAGATACCTTAATTGGCAACCTTTGCACACACTATTGAGACTTGAGAGGTCGGGGATGAAGTCTTGGTTTTTATGTCTAGAAGCCTTTCATCGTCAATTTATGTCTTTCCGTATGAGATTGTCTGGAGTTAATTTAGTCTTGATCTGTGTAGAAACACCTTGGGTGAATTCATTTATACTAGAAATAGCATAAATGAGCATCGCCCATGATCCTCTTTAGCTTAATAGTACTAATGAAGATATGGAGGGGCATCGATGGAGAAATTTTGCGTCTCTTGGTCTCTGGGTATTAATATATGGCATTTTGCATAGGATATAGTAGTAGGTGGTGGTATAATTTATGGGGAAGAAGGTGAGGTTGGCAATATTCTGACTTGTTAATATTGTGAAATGTCGATGAATGGTGCATGGGTGGGTATGGCATCTATCAATATATATTCCTTTGTTATTTGTTAAGTCTGCTTTCTGCCCTAGAAGCTGGCATGGTATAGATATATAAATGATTTTTTGTTTTTTCATTTCTTTGGTAGATCAGTTTTTCTTGTTTATTTGTGGAGAACCTTCAAGAGCATTGTGACATTGAATAGTCAGAAAGATAGGGTTGTTAGTTTGTTGACGTAATCTTTGTGACATTGAGACATTCCTAGAATGTCCTATTTCATCTCTATCTCACTTGTCTACAGGTCTTAATCTTTGGGAATTGAGGAAAGATGAAGCTCTTGAAATCAATAAAAAAAAAAGCGGGCATAAATCGAATTGGAGTCATTCCTCTTTAATATAAAGTTTCTTACATAAATTGATTAAAAAAAATGGTAATAAAATCTTTCAAAATTAGAAACGGTGAGAATTTTAAATAAAATTAGATAGAGATCCTAAAAAGTTAAAGAATTTCAAAAAAATGCCAAATATTTTGAAAATTTCACAAATGTTTAAAAAAATATGCTAACCGGGTTGAAATTACATCATGGTGATAAAACCTTTTAAAATTTAGAAAATGATGTGTGTGTGTGTGTGTGTGTGTTTGTATACACAGCCGATGTAATAATAAAGTTCATTGCTTATTGAAAAAAAAAATAAAGTTCATTTTTAGTATCCTTTACAAGGAAGGTTGGCTTATTGGTGGGTGCGAGGAGGAGCTCATTGGATGGGATCGGAGCACAGCCATAAGCTTACAAGTTAAGGGATGGCTAGTATCCTTTACAAGGAAGGTTGGCTTATTGATGGGTGCGAGGAGGAGCTCATTGGATGGGGTCGGAGCACAGCCATAAGCTTACAAGTTAAGGGATGGATAGTATCCTTTACAAGTTAAAGGGATGGCCTTATTCCTTTTCTTGATTTGGACCACATGGCATCACAACAAACACACACATATATACACACACGTGTGTGTATATACACACACACACACACACAAACACACGCCCACACACACACACACACACACAAACACACGCCCACCCACCCACACACACACACACACACATATATATAT